>JAVIAB010000059.1:51741282-52026019 GCA_032433765.1 Megaustenia siamemsis | reverse complement strand
AGGAGCTGCTATCCACAACTTCAATTCCCACTTAGGGTTTCTATTATCAGTCTGCTTCAAGACATTGTGGTTATCAAGATTAGGATTACTGTTCTCCTCACAGTAGTTGGATCTGTTTAGGATACCCCACTATTGCAGTACCTTTAGCATGGACAACATCAAGCTTCACCAGTGCAGTACCTGGGAGGTCAAGAAAATGACTGCAGCCCTAGGTGCCATCATGTTGAGTCTCATATTAGATGTTGACCCTGTTGCTTTAGACAAACATTTCTCATTTGAGGAGTAGTCTTTGGTTTGCAGCATATTATTTGTCAAAATTGATAGGAAACCTGTGTTTTAGTTGGCTGGTTAAAACCTTTTTGTAGATAAGATAAACAGTTGAAGGAAACCTGTGTTTTAGTTGGCTGGTAAAACCTTTTTGTAGATAGATAAACAGTTGAAGGAAACTGTGTTTTAGTTGGCTGGTTAAAACCTTTTGTAGATAAGATAAACAGTTGAAGGAAACCTGCTTTCAATGTACTGTCCCTACCATCTTGTAGACAGTTCAGCAAATATATTCCAAATAATTAAAGTAGAAATAACTTAACAATCTGACAAAATCTGGTTTGTTTGTCCACAAAGATAACATTCTTCTAGATTTTCTTCTTCTGATAAAGCATTTACTAACTGATATGCCTTGTGGCATCATGTCATGCAAAAACAATATACTCAAGAGAAAAATTATTCCAGTTATGTTATACATTCAGAACAAAAGCATTAGCTTGCAACAGGGACACAGTGAACTCAACACTTTAATATTCACCTCATACCCTGCACTAGAGCCAAACTGCAGCTAACTTATCTCTAATTACACAACATGAATCTGAAATGCAGGTCTTATCTTTGATGAAACACCATGTGTTCTCGATTTTCAGCCTGTCAGTGTAACAGCACCCTGTCCTTTGAGCAAACATGAATTCATTCATCGTTTGATGTCATTGGAGTTGAACTACATAGACTTCATGCACTATGGGATTGAGAGATATTCTAGACCTCTCAGACACAGTATCTTGTCAGCGCATCATCACATGACAGTCTTTCAGAATGTTGAGAAGGTAAGGCATATTGTCTGCAACTTATTCATGCAATCACTTTGGATCTATCTCAAATTGTGTGACATTAATTTTGGTTTGAGACTACACATCATGATAAATTACTTTTGACAAGACGTGACAAATCATTTTTGAACTGTGAACATTATTGTGTCTAAACATTATGTAAACTCTAAACAGTCTAAACATGATCCAGCATCTAATATCTTCTTTTATCTGGCTGCTGATGCCTTTAATTCTCAGCGAAGTTGCCATTTTTAATGTCAAATTATTGCTTTGCATTTCTGCTTGTGCTCTTCTACAGTAAAAAAAGAAGAAACTTATTTATGATTTATTTTCATATAACTTCTGTAACAAAGTAACAATATATCCTGTAATCCTATGTCCAAATGCAGCTTGTAACAATATCTGAGTACCACATCAAACAAATGCAAGAGAATAACTCCTCTCTCAACTCAGAGGATACTGATGACTCACAGTCCAGTGAAAGTAGTATATTCCCAAACTCAGTGGCACTCATCTATCATTCAAAGGTAATTACTTTTTTATTCATAGGAGGCTGGTTGTAAAAAATAAAACATAATAAAAAAGAAAAACCAAGGGTAAGAAAAATATTCATTGTAGATTCATAATCATTTATAATTTCTGGCATTAACGTCATTTTGTGGGTGCATAGTTTCCATCTATTTTTTATTTGGCTCCTGACCAATGCAAAAAGAACTTATTGCTTTCAGGCAGCCTATGTGTTCCCAGTCTTATTCAGCAGATGAAATTTATGTCCTTCCTCCAAAGTTTAAAACATAATCTGTACAAAGAGAGAAGACCTTCCAGAAAGCAGAAACATCTGAAGAGTTTACATTTTAGGAACAAATATCTTAAGTTGCTCATCATCCTCAATGCACAACAGACAATTTCATAAGTACTCAGATCCTCTCCTCAGTATATCCCTCAGTGAGTAGCAACTAACAACACTAGCCTTGTGTTAGTTCACCAGTCTTCTTTGGCTCCCTGCATACGATCTTTCCTGGCATCACCTCATTTGATGTGATGTCCTTGCAGTCTTTTAATGTTGCAGATTCACATTCATTGTGTTACTAGTTCTGCTTCAGCATTGCTCTGTTCTAACACTATTGATGTCTGCATGATTCACCATATTATGTGCTTGAAGACTATGGTTAACCAACAGGGTGAAGTTAGACCCATAACTAAAACACTGAATTCTGCTTCAATTCATGTGAAAGTTCACCTCTACATTTTATGACTACCATCTCTCTTAATGAAAAAATAAATACTTAATTCAGAAAGGCGGCTTCAACAATTTTCAAATTTAAATTAAGTGCTGGTATATATATATGTACAGAAGTGAAAGGAATACTTGATGCAGAGGAAAAGAATAATTGTAGTTAAAGATAATTGTTCTGATTTTTAAAATGAAGAATACCCACAAGATCTCTATGCTTGTGTTACACAGACTGATCAGTACAGAATGCAATAAAGAATGGGAAATGAACATGCATAAAATACCCAAACAACAATGGGGATATGAATAGAATAAGCAACAGCGGAACCTGTAACAATTACAAAGCAGAAATCCTAGCAATAAAGTTGGCAATAGAAAAACTGCTGAACAAGAGTAATCTTAGCCAACATTTTGTAGTGTTTTTGACAGAAGCACAAACAGCACTCCAGGCACTACAATCCTGAACATTACCACCATTGCAGACCTTATAGACGGAGTTCTGAAAGCACCACAATGTCACCCTACAGTGCTTCCCATCCCACTGTGGAATACCAGGAAACAAGAAAGCAGATCAGCTGGAAAAGGAAAGTGCAACAAGCAAAAACCAGATGCACCAGTTACATAACATCAGTCATATGTACATATGGTGAGGCATCCCTGATTGCTGAACACATAATTCAAGATTGTATTGAATATAGTACACTGAGGAAAAACCATTGGCCTATAGTTAAACAGGAAGCCGCTATAGCTCAGTGGTTAGTGAACTGGACTACAAAGGACAAGAGGTAGGGTTCGATCCCAACCGACGGCTTCCGGGTTCACCCAGCCTTAAATGGGTACCAGATTTTTTCTGGGAAAGTAAAGCGGCACGGGCGTAATACCGACAACATTACCCCAAAAATCATGTAAAAAAGTCTGTAAAATTTATGGTAACTAACACCATATTCCCTATATACGCCACTTGGCGTGACTGGGGGCACTTTACTACTTTTTTTTTACTATAGTTAAACACTATAGGCAAAACTGTAAAGGCCTCTTCTGAATGAATGGACCAAAGGAAAAACACGGAGAAACTTTTTAATATATGACAAGGCCAAACTTCATGATAACATTAACAACCTAAAAATAACAAGCCATGCCTTCATTTTGAGATTGAGAACTAGGCATGTACTATTTAACATCAATCTTGATCTCAGTCTTAATCCAGAGCCGCTAAATGTGTATAGGGTTTGTAGTGTTTCTCACCACCATCTCTATTCTTGGCAAGAATTTTAATCTTATCTGATTCTATACCTGCTAACTTCGATATTTCTTTGATATCGACTTTGATACATTCCTCACCTTCCCAGGGTAATACCCTGGCACCCATTTTTGCCAATGGCTGGGTCGACAGTGGGGGTATTTTTTTTTTCCAACCACGAGTACAACTCACACTGCTCAGCGGGAATCAAACGGGTTGTCTGAACGTCGGTAGTCCAGTCGGGTGGTTTTCCCAACTAGAGCACATGTTTACATGTCTAAACTACTAAAAATAAAGATAAATCAAATGTTGGATTGGAATGAAACTCAGATATTTTTTGTTGGAAAGCTATATCTTACCACCTGAAATTTATACATTTTGCTTTGTTGTAAAATTACACACACAAAATCTTTAAACTGACAAGGCTCCAGGCTCTAAAAATGGATACCAGAGATTTTTCTGGAAGTAAACGTGGCCTGACATGATACTGACCATATCACCCAAAAATGTGGCATTGGTTATAAGAAAATATGGATATTAATGCCATATTCCCCATATGCCTAACAAGGCAAGGAGGAAACTTATTTTACTTAATTTATATGAATTTTTCAAACTTAACATTTATAATAATTATTGCTAAGCAATCTCAATAATAATTCATTCATTCATTGAGAGCCGACTCCGCATCAAAGATTGGCTACCATGGAGCGCCATTCCACTCTATCTCTAGCCATCTTTTGATGTTACTCGTCCATCTTTTGATGTAACTCGTCCATGTTAGTCTTGTCTGTCTGCCTATTTTACTTTGCATTTTCCTTTCTAATATTACTTTTATTAGGCTGTTGTGTCTTTTAACATGCCCCAAAAATGTCATTTGTCTTGTTCTAATTGTGTTTAGTAGTTACAGGTAGCTATATTTTATACCTACAGATCCATATGTTGAGTCAAGCCTATGAGGACTATGCCAGTGGGCTATCTAAATCCAGTACATTGTTGAGAGAGCTGAGAAGGAATCAGGACTTCATGAACTTTATCAAAGAACCAGACTTCATAGATGAGCAGTGTGCAGATCATCCATCAATCAGTTCTTTCATCAACAGACCAGTGTTGGTGAGTTTAATAAAGGAGAAATGACAAAAATAGTATGATTAAGGCTTTACGTAATTAAGGATGTCACAAATCTGAACGACGTTTCAGCTCAGAAGGCCTTCAGCGGGACCACAAACAACACACACACAGATATGTAAGTAAATAAAAAAAGCCCTACATAGCTAATTAATAAAGTTTCTAAAACAAAATGATTTCAAACTAGAATGAGAAATAAAAATTAAAATGTCTTCCCTGTGTATAGCTCCATGGCCAGAAGCAAAATTAACAAAGGCTAGTCCGCACAGGATATCCTGTGTAGTTAACCAGCTAATGGGAAGGCCAAAACACATGTGGAAGGGTTCTAAAATATAACTCCACTGGCAATGTCTATACATATATACAACTGTGTGAGAACACATAGATATGCGTGTGTGTGTATATATATATATATATATATATATATATATATATATATATATATATATCCATCCATAAATACACATACATACATGTGAAAAAGTGTGCATATATACCCAGAAGTGTTCACACCTAGGTATGTGTGCATGTACAAAGAATAGACCAAAAGTATACAGGGTATTCGAAAGGAGGAAAGAGTGAGATGTCTCAGAATGGGGTTCACTAAGAACATGTAAAAGGTAAGGTACCATATAGTGCAGGTGGAAAGGCTTTCGCCTTGCACAAAAGGTAAGTAGTCCAGGCACAAGAGATATAGAGGACAGCCAAAGTGTTGCAGTGTTATATAGCAGAGGAGAGCTGTGAGTAGCATAGCATAGCATATACTAATGTGCTCATTCATGAGCAAAAGAGTAGAATATGCAATAGGGAAGCAGCAGCTACAAGGAAACTATGTGTATGATTGTGATACATTCATGCCTCGTTTAGCTGTATATGTGTGGAAAAGTATATATACACATATTTGTATGTTCTTGCACAGTTGTATATTTGCACATACGTATAGACATTGATGGGGTTGTTATAGTTGAGGTAACTTATACAATACACCCCCCGCCCCTCACATATTTTTAAAACACTTCAAACTGTGTTTTGGCTCTCCTATTAGCTGGTTAAATACACCAGGTATCCTTCGAGGACTAGTCCTCATTCATTTTTCTTCTTTCCACAGTGCTATACACAGTAAAGACATTTTTATTTCTCATTCTAGTTTGAAATTATTTTGTTTTAGAAACTTTCTTATTAGTTAGCTATGTAGGACTATTGGGAGCCGCGATAGCTCAGTGGTTAGTGAACTGGACTACAAAGGACAAGAGGTAGGGTTCAATCCCAACCGACGGCATCCAGTTCACCCAGCCTTTAATGGGTACCAGATTTTTTTCTGGGAAAGTTAAGCGACACGGGCATAATACAAACCACATTACCCTAAATATCATGTGCCGAAGGTCTGTAAAATTTATGGTCACTAACATATATTCCCTATATGGTTGTCCCTTAACAATCATATCATTAATAGACCACACCGGTAGTACGAATGGGAGCTGATTAGGTGACCAGGGACAAGTTGATGACATATCTCGGAGTTAAGTTTGATCGCAGCCTGTGTTTTGGGATCATGTCGACCATGTGATAACAAAATCTCGCAAAGGATTAGCCGCCTTGAAGGTCATGGCAGCTGCCAACATCGAGCAGAGGCTACTTACTCTTCTGTTCCAGGGATTAGTCCTTGTACCAATCGAGTATGCCCTGGCAATTCTTACTGTCAGTATGACTCAAATTGATAGGCTGGAGAAAATATAAAATGAAGCCATGCGCATTATCCTGGGATGTACGAGGGACACTCCCTGTGTAGCAATGAGGTATCTTCTTGACTTTCCAACCATGGATGACAGAATCAAGATCTGGAGAGCACGAGCATACCTGAAGATTAGTACAGATACAGAGCATTCATTGCACCACATGCTCAACACAGAGAAAGGTGCCAGGCTAAAAAGAGGCAAATCATGGGTGGGCCAAGCAGAAGATGTCATCAAACAGGTCTGTGGACTTACCAATATCAGCGTTGGTGAGGAGTGGATACGGTGCTTACGTCATTCAAAGGGACTTTCTCGTGTATTGTCACACTCGACAGGAAAAGTAGGGAACAGAACCCGGTCGTTGTTAATGCTGAGGTCAACGGTCTCATCTGCGATAACACCGATGAGAAAGATGCAGTCATCTATACAGACGGATCTGTAAGACGACACCAAAGAAGTGCATGGGCATTTACAGCACGCTCGGCAGGCAGAATAGTCAAGGAAGACAGTGGTGCATAGAGTATCTGATCACTGTCAGGTTCCTTTCATGAACTAAAATGATTGGAAAGATGCATATATTGTGCTATTTATGCGTGATTTATAAAATGTTATCTCCTGAAATAAATTATAATTTCATAAAATTGTTGACATTTCCTTGCAGCATATACAAGAACTGTACTCTGTCTTGTATGAAATCTTCTCAACAACTCCCTTACACAGCCCAGACTTTGCCAATCTACAGCAGATAGTAATTAAGCTCTCACAGTGTGTTTCTGCTATTACTGGACTCAGTAGTGCAAGCAGAGTTGAAAGCCTGGACTCTCTGACATCCTCAAGAGGTAAGCAGTTGGAAATCCTGTAGCAGAGTTAAAAAAAAAGAGCCCTAAATTTTTTTTTTGAGCTACCACAAGAAGACATGAATAAGTTATCTTTGCTTCCTTGTAGCAGTTATTTTTTCTTCAATGTGAAGCATGTACCCACTTTCAACAGCATTTAAAAAGTTAAAGTAATTTATTCATCACTATTTTAAAATGTTGTAGACAGCGCAAAATCTTATATCTTCTCAACATTTCTGTATGGTGCAGAAATAGGGACATAAGACAAGAAAACAGAACAGAAAATTGAAACTTTTGAAATGTGGATTTATATCAATAACCTAAGATATGCTGATGGTACCGTATTACTAGCAGAAGATCCTAAAGATCTACAACAATTACTTAATGAAATAAACATGACTAGCAAAAAATATGGATTAGATATGAATATCAGAAAGACTAAAACTATGATCATAAACAAAGATAATACTCAAAACCTACATGTGGGTATCAAAGTTAAAGGAATAGACGTGGAGACAATTCAGAGCTACAAATACCTTGAGCATACTATAACCAGTGATGGAAAAAGTAAAACTTAAATAAACAAAGGAATAGGAATGGTAACAAGTAATTTTAATGCTCACAGAAATAAAGAGAATGACTAATAAAGACAAAAAGCTGCAGGAAGCATATGTATCGCAAACAAACAGGGAAGAATGCTAACAAACAACAAAGATATAATCAATAGATGGCAGGAATATATAACAGAATTATTTCATGATGAAAGGGACAAAAAACCATTTATAAAATGTACATCCAGCTATAAAATCCTGAAATTTGAAGTAGAAAAAGCTATAAAAAACAATAAAAAGGGGAAAGGCAGCAGGACTTGACAATATACAGATAGAGATGATACAGGCACTAGAAGATTTTGGTATTGAAGTGATCACAGACATATGCAATGACATACCATACAGGATACACACCAAATGAACTAAAAACATCAACTTTCATTGCCTTGCCTAAAAAAAAATGGTGCAGTTGATTGCAGTGACTTTAGAACAATAAGCCTAATGAGCCAGGTAACAAAAATTTTGCTAAAAGTTATACAGGGAAGGATTCAGAATAAAATCAATATTGAATTAGATGAGCAGCAATTTGGATTCAGGAAAAACAGTGGGACAAAAGAAGCCATATTCAGCATGAGAAAATTAATTGAAAAGTACATAGAAGTAAACAAACCAATATATGTCTGCTTCATAGACTACACCAAAGCTTTTTATAGAATACACCATAATCAACTTATAGACTGCCTAAAAGATATAAATCTGGAGGACACAGACATATGACTAATATGTAATTTGTACTGGGAGCAAACAGCAATAATAAAATATAAGAAGGAAAACTCTACACCCATTGATATAAAAAGAGGAGTACGACAAGGATGCATCCTATCGCCAAGCTTGTTCAATCTATCTTCTTCTTCTTCTACCTTTTTAGCTCCCAGTGGAGCATAGGTCTTCAACAAACACTTTTCAAGTCGTTCTGTTTTTTGCCATTCTTTTAAGATCATTCCATGTCTTCCCCATCATCAAAAACCAGAGAAATTTCAACTTTTCAAACTGTAAAGTTCTTTGTATGCCTTCCCAGCAAGCCTGTCAGTTTTTTCATTGCCAGGAATTCCAGAGTTATTATTAGTTCCACTAATTGAAGGCTCATACCTCCAACTGTAAAATGTTGCCATTATACTTCATCCTTAAGCTCTATAACTAACTTTGAAGTAATCAACATTCATCCTTTGCCACTATTGGTTCTTTGCAGCTTCTTAATCATCACATTTCTCCTCTTCTTTCATCTGTTTATAACTTTTTGCTGCTACATTCATAGTTTTATCAGCTAAGGTGGCTAGGTAAAAGTAGTTCTTTCATCCATTAATTTACATTTTACCACTATGTCTGCACAAGGGGTTGGCATTGTTCAGTTTTACCTTGTTCTAAAATGCTGTAGGTAAAAGCAGCATGGCATCACTGTCATCTACTTGCTCTTCATCGGAGGCTGATGTCCACTGTCCACTGGCTCCTAGCTCTACAGCATCCTTGAGGTCTATAGACAGAGATGTTCAACTTATACAAGAGAGACTGGTCTTTGGTCCCAATGTGCAGGTAAATAAGTTATTCATTTACCTCTATTTCTTAACAATGAGAATAGATAGTTTTATTGTTGATTCCACATCTTAGTTTTCAAATCATTAACTCTTTTTTTTTTTTTAAAAAGAAAAAAAATTAGGACATGAGTGCATATCTTATCATAACAACTTCTTAACCTCAAACAATTCTACGATGTATTTTATATCAATTTTTATTATATATATATGATCATCATCATCATTTGGTGCCTTCTCCGCATCGTAGGTTGGCTACCATGGAGTGCTATTCCACTCTGTCTCTTGCTTTGATGGTGCAGATTGTCATAGGCTGACTTGTCCATCTTTTGATGTTACTCGTCCATGTTAGTCTTGGTCTGCCTCTGCCTCTTTTACCTTGTATTTTCCCCTCTAATATTACTTTTATTAGACTGTTGTGTCTTTTAACATGACCAAAAAATTTAATTTGTCTTGTCTTAATTGTATTTAGTAGTTCTCTTTTTATTTTTCTATCTATCTATCTATTGTCCTTTCGAGCCGAAGACGGCACATAGGGCAGAACCACAATCTAAAAAACAGAATACTTGCGTGCCAAAATGGCACATATTGCAGAGATCATTGCTTCTAAAATTTATGGTTCTGTTTCCATAACAATACTTTTTACAATGACAGCTTGTCAAGCCATCGATCAACCTCCTTAGTTGCCTCTTACGACATGCTTGGAAGGACACAGTGTCACTATTCTTTACTCATAATGAGGCCCCGGTAACACACGGAAATTTATTTTATTTTTAGTTGCTTTAAAATTTCATTGCTCGTTTTCTTTTCTTTCCATCCAAATCTACCTATTCTTCTGTAAATCCACATTTCAAAGGCCTCAATTTTCTGTTCTGTTTTCAGATCTAATGTCCATGTTTCTGCACCATATAGGAATATTGAGATGATGTAACATTTTGCTATTCTTAGTTTTAGCCCTGTTGTTATTTGTTTTGATGTTAGTATATTTTTCATGGCATTGAAATTACTTTTTGCCATACCTATTCTTTTTTTTATTTCAGTTGTACATTTTCCATCACTGATTATAGTATGTCCCAGGTAGTTGTAGTTCTGAACTGTCTCTAGATGTATTCCTTCCAATTTGATATTTAATTGTAGGTCTTGAGAATTTTCTTTGTTTATGGTCATAGTTTTAGTCTTTTTGATATTCATATCTAGTCCATATTTCTTGCTTATCATGTTTATCACATTAAGCAATTGTTGTAGATCTTTAGGATTTTCTGCTAGTAGTCAGCTTATCTTAGGTTATTGATTATCTTCCCATTAATGTTGAATCTATTATTTATATATCTCCTGAGCTCAGGAGATATTTACATTCGCACTAGACCAGATGGCTCACTGTTCAACCTAGCACGACTAAGAGCAAAAACCAAAGCAAATGTTGCCCTACTTAAAGAATTTTAATTTGCTGACGATGCAGCCCTAGTCGCTCATAGTGAGGCCACCCTACAGTCGCTGATCAACAACCTGGATAAAGCATGCGACCTTTTTTCACTGTCAATTAATGTTCAGAAGACAGTAATACTAAATCAAGGTGACTTCAAACCTCTATCTATTACTCTAAAAGACTGCCCACTAGAATCAGTACAGAAATTTACATATCTTGGATCCACAGTTACGCAAACCATCTCTCTTGATGAAGAAATAAACTGTCGAATTGGTATGGCAGCTACGACCTTCGGCAAACTCACAAAAAGGGCATGGAACAACACGAAACTAACTCGAAAGACTAAACTCCTAATATATCAAACATGTGTGCTTAGCACACTACTATATGGATCCGAAACCTGGACAACATACTCAAACCAGGAAAAAAGACTAAATGTCTTCCACATGCGATGTCTCCGCAAAATAATGCACATCAAATGGCAAGACAAAATAACCAACTTAACTGTCCTGCAACGTGCTAAGACCCTAACAATCATGTCGATGCTCAGAAGTCGAAGGCTAAGATGGCTGGGGCATGTCCAACGGATGGAAGAAAAACGCATTCCTAGGCAAATACTATATGGTGAGCTAAAACACGGAAAAAGACAAATCGGCAGACCTAAACTACGATATAGAGATATCTGCAAATCATCTCTGAAAGACTTCTCCATCTGTGAAAACGACTGGCAACATCTGGCAAGTGATCGCACATCATGGAGAGCATGTATAAGGAACGGTATAACAACATTTGAGACTGTGCTAAGACAGGACTTAGAAGAGAAGAGACTCATGAAAAAGGATGGTAAACCCTGTGGATCAGCGAGCCTGACCTGTTCATTATGTGACCGCGTGTGTTTGTCAAACATTGGTAGAATTAGCCACGAGAGAAGCTGTTCGGCAAAAATAAAACCTCAAAAAAATACGCAATAGCCTCCACTAGACCGTCTGACAAGACGAAAAGGGCCATATATATACATATATTATTTATATATATATATATATATATATATATATATATCAAAATTTGTAAAATTGGATGACCTTTTGGTAAAATGTGTTTTTAAATTTATTTTTTTCAAGAAAAGTGGGAAAAAATAGCTGAAAAACCTGATAAAGAACAAAATAAAATTGAAAAGCATCAAAACAAAAACTGCACTTAAAATAATATTTATATGTTTATGTACACCTTAAATGTTGTTTATTGTAAAATATATTCATTTTAAAACAAGATTATTAAGTTTCAAATGTTTATGCATAGAAATAAAATTTATTTAGAATTTTTACAATTTTTATGATCTTATGTCAATTTAAGTGAAAAGAAAAAAATAAGATAGAGTTCACATCATAATAATGCTATAATATTTTTTTAATTCACATATTACAGTGATTAATCAAATATAAAAATGTGTAGAAGTATATGAATTTATAAAAAGTATTTACAATAATATTTTGGTAGAAAAAATATTTTTAAACTACACGATTGACCAGCTATTTCTAGAGCTAGAAGAAGGAATGGACAGTGACCCCATACCTCAAGTATGTTCTGATGATCAATATTATCACTCAATGAAAAATCTGAATCTGAACTTCCACCCATGTGGTGAATAAATACATCTTCTACGTTTTTAACAGTAATCCATGACTGAATTAATTGTGAGGCTTGTTCAGCTGTAAATCGTTACTTACGTTTATAAGGAAGCCATTTTCATATCAGTGAGAATCCAATCATTTGGATTAACACACGATTGAAACCAATGAAAAACACATTGAAACTGATTCTAATAACACCAGCATTAATGAGTTACCTCTGGAATAGACTTTCCAAAATGTGGATTGGAAGAAATGTGAAAGAATTTTTATTTAAACCGCAAAATTAAAGACTCAACTATCAAACAGCTTTTATTGTCTGGGCCGAAATGACAGATACACTTTTTCCAGCTATTATTAGATGATCCAGATGGAAAGAGTTAAGGTCAAGTCATTATATAAATGTAGATGTAATTAGAGGCAGGTTTCTTGTCAATATTTAAATGTAGATGTAATTAGAGGCAGGTTTCTTGTCAATATTTAAATGTAGATGTAATTAGAGGCAGGTTTCTTGTCAATATTTAAATGTAGATGTAATTAGAGGCAGGTTTTTTGTCAATATATAAATGTAGATGTAATTAGAGGCAGGTTTCTTGTCAATATTTAAATGTAGATGTAATTAGAGGCAGGTTTCTTGTCAATATTTAAATGTAGATGTAATTAGAGGCAGGTTTTTTGTCAATATTTAAATGTAGATGTTGTAATTAGAGGCAGGTTTTTTGTCAATATTTAAATGTAGATGTTGCTATTAGAGGCAGGTTTCTTGTCAATATTTAAATGTAGATGTTGTAATTAGAGGCAGGTTTTTGTCAATATTTAAATGTAGATGTTGTTATTGTGGAAATGGTTATAATTAGAGGCAGGTTTTTTGTCAATATTTAAATGTAGATGTTGTAATTAGAGGCAGGTTTTTTGTCAATATTTAAATGTAGATGTTGTAATTAGAGGCAGGTTTTTTGTCAATATTTAAATGTAGATGTTGTAATTAGAGGCAGGTTTTTTGTCAATATTTAAATGTAGATGTTGTAATTAGAGGCAGGTTTTTTGTCAATATTTAAATGTAGATGTTGTAATTAGAGGCAGGTTTTTTGTCAATATTTAAATGTAGATGTTGTAATTAGAGGCAGGTTTTTTGTCAATATTTAAATGTAGATGTTGTAATTAGAGGCAGGTTTTTTGTCAATATTTAAATGTAGATGTTGTAATTAGAGGCAGGTTTTTTGTCAATATTTAAATGTAGATGTTGTAATTAGAGGCAGGTTTTTTGTCAATATTTAAATGTAGATGTTGTTATTGTGGAAATGGTTGCAATTAGAGGCAGGTTTCTTGTCAATACAAAACATTGATATTGTTGCAATTTGGTTGATTTGATATTCGTAATATTTCTACAGAATATGTAACATTTGATTCATCTTAGCATCTGTTGCTCTTTATGTCCATTCAACAGGCTTTCCAGTTACTGCAGGAAGGAAGACATCTGGTTTACAAAGGGGAAATCTATAGATACAGCAAAGGACTGTGGTTCAAATCTCAACTGATATTGTTCTCTGACATACTTTTGTTGGTCAGTGAAGAACTAGATTGTTCACTGATTGTAACCAATAAACCTATTAGAGTTCAAGACCTCACAGGCATAGAGGTGCATCGGAAGTATGGTAATTATCATGATAATCAATGTGTTTTTTCTATTTAAAAAAAAGTCTCAGAACTTACCCTAAAATTATTACAGTAAGTCCCACAATACTAACATATCCTTCAATGTAACCTCATCTTCTCTAATTTGCTTCCTACTTTTGAAATAAACTGCAGAATGACATCCTCATGGCAGCCATGATTCCTCATATTTGCTAGGGTTGAAATTAGCAAGAGGAGGTCGTGCACAAGTTTGTATAAGCAGAGATGATCTTAATAAAATTACTAATCAGTTTCATATCTAGATATAGTGAATAATGAAGAGAGAAGCCTAAGACTTTCTCTGTTAGAGATTGATGTTAGGTGAGAGCAAATGAACAAAGGAGAATGGATCATAATTTGACTTATTACATAATTTTGCATTTCATTTCTGGCTTCTCTGCCTCCTCTGCTAGTAAATTATTTGCATTTATGAGGTATCTTTTGTTTGTTTCTATCTCTACAGTAACATCTAATGGTAATATGAACATTTTGAAATCACATATAGAATTGTATTACTATTTCTTGCCTTTTGATGTTAAATACCTAAACAAATATTTTTTGTTTTCATATCCACAGCATCGGAGTTTGTACTTTATCTTCGTGAAACATCTGGACATCTACCCAGTAGGCAGCAGTCATCATCAACATGTCCTTCCAGTGAAAGAATTAAAACCATCACCTTGAGGGCACCATCATCAGAGGAAAAATTTGTATGGAAGTCTCTAATTGAGTTGCGAGTAACAACATACAGTGGTAGTAAACTGCAGCACTACGGCTCCATGAGGGATATCTCTCGTGGTAAGACTAGCATCATTCTCTAGGACACTTGAAAGAAAACTCCACATAGTTGAGTGATTGCATCCAGAAGCAGAAATTAACTTCTCTAGATTGAGAAATATCCTCAGTGGGTAATTATGTGTCTTACACGGATTCATTTATTTGAAGTGTCCACACTTCTGTATCTCAAATATACACTAAATTCAGCCTCCTTGTTTGAAAGTGATTTGGACTTGTTTTTGCCAGCAACTTAAAACTTCCCAGTTACTTCCAATTTTTTATTTTTATTTTAATGGAATTTATTTTTCTTTAATGAATATTTTAATTGTGACGTGCTTTAGCAAGCATTAAGCTTCACTATGGTAAAAGTGGACAGACTAGAGTGCTTCTCCAGTTGCTCTGGTCCTATTGTTCATTGATCTCCATACCATATATCTGTAAGTCAAGATCAGTACTGTTTGGATCTTTATATTATGTTTCATCAAGTTTATAATCTTGTCCTTAATTTCCTTACTGTTATCTCCATCTCTCTCTCTCTGTGATCAAGACTCAATCAGAGTAGGATTCCAGACTGTCTCATGAAGTCAGCTGTCTGTTTAAACTGTTATCTTATCTTCTTTCTAAAACAAATATTATACAAATTAGTCCTCATGTATGATGCTCATAATCCAAATGTTTCTCTGACTTCACTATTTTTGCTTTATCACTAATGTGTGCCACTTTAATATGTTGTGCTGGTATTTTCCAATCGATGCCTTTTTAGTTGTTGGAGATTGTAGGATTCAGTATTTTATTTCATTGTCTTTCTTTAAATAAATTGCAAATTATTAATTGCCAAATGGACATTGACTTGATCATATTTGAAGATTTAGAGCTGGACAAGGGATGCTGGTGACTCTTGAACCATACACTTGATATGTGTTTTTATTTGCTAACTAATAAGTGAGGGCAAATTTGTTTTTGTAGAACACTACAAATAATGGAATAACCAATGACACTATCCAGTATTCTATCTTTAATACCTTTACAGCTTCAATCACATAAAAGCTTCCAATAGTTTTATTGCATTTATATGAACAATGACTGAATTGTGGAGACATATCTGTTACGGCACAATACATTTTGCAAATGTATAACATGTAAAAAAAAATGTAATAAAAATCTGTTATCTTCATATTTTCCAATGCAAGAGTTTTGATTAGCAGCAATGTTTTATAACTTTCAACATAAATAAATGTTAACCATAAACGTTATTAAAATATGTATATTTTATTGTGTAATAATAAGTCACATTGTTTTCTTACTTTGATTTTGCATATTTTATATAAAATAATTTATGAAAATTAGTGACAAACAAGTTATACATATTGCTTGATGTTTCAATCAACAATATTTTAAAAATGACCAAGCACCAAATAATATGAATCATTTTAAATTTGTTGATTCTAATATTGATTTATTTATATGTTTTTGAAACAGTTTTATTTCATGTATGTTGTAAATATATATATATATACAGATATAGAAATGTATTTATAAAAAATACTGCATATTTATATGAGTTGCTATCAAAAAACCAACAACCAGTCTTGAACTCGGTACACATTTACATTACTTGAAAGATGTAAATCAAAGGAATGCAGTTACTTTTGAACTATGGTGTGTATAGCTCCATTGTAAAGATTAGATGTGTCCTGGATCTACTGCTAAAAAATAAGAAACACTTGTATGAGAGTCACAGAAAAATATTCAACACATAGAACAACAAATATTAAGGAAAAAAAAATCATGTGTAAAATATAGATGGTTTAGGCCTAAAAAATGAAGGGAAAAGGAAAAACATTGATCATCTCAAAGTGATAAAAAATGCTTTCAGAAGTATTCACTGCTTTTGGCAAGACTGAAGCAGTCAGTAACTTTGAAACAAAATTGGTGATAGGCATAATTTCAGAGGAAGGTGATGTTACTGCAAAGTCATGTTGGTGGTTTCTGTTAGCTAATGTTAAGAGGAAAATCATTTTAGAGAAGGCACATTCTAAAATGACTTCTAGTATGAGAGTGGATGTTGAAACAGCTTGAACTACCTTCAAGTAGATTTTAGAAGACAACTGAACATTTATTATGTTACTCAGAGTTAGTGCTTCACAAGGTTTCCAACATGAATAGATGACATATAAACATGTGTGCCTTAAACCTTGTAAAACTCATGTGGATATAAAGTGTGATCACATCAGAGTTAGTTTGTGTCAGTGGAAGGAGTTTATATTCTGACCTTTTGTGACATCAGAGCTTGCAGCAATGGAAAGAGTTTATATGCTGGCCTCATGTGACAATATCATAGTTTTGTAGCAATGGAAGGAGCTTATATGCTGATCTCTTGTGATATCAGAGTTTGTAGCATTGGAATGAGCGTATATGCTGGCCTCATGTGACAATATCAGAGTTTATAGCAATGGAATGAGCTTATATGCTGATCTCTTGTGACAACATCAGAGTTTCTAGCAATGGAATGAGCTTATATGCTGACCTCTTGTGACAACATCAGAGTTTCTAGCAATGGAATGAGCTTATATGCTGACCTCTTGTGACAACATCAGAGTTTCTAGCAATGGAATGAGCTTATATGCTGACCTCTTGTGACAACATCAGAGTTTCTAGCAATGGAATGAGCTTATATGCTGGCTTGATGTGACATCATCAGAGTTTCTAGCAATGGAATGAGCTTATATGCTGACCTCTTGTGACAACATCAGAGTTTCTAGCAATGGAATGAGCTTATATGCTGACCTCTTGTGACATCATCAGAGTTTCAAGCAATGGAATGAGCTTATATGCTGGCTTGATGTGACATCATCAGAGTTTCTAGCAATGGAATGAGCTTATATGCTGACCTCTTGTGACAACATCAGAGTTTCAAGCAATGGAATGAGCTTATATGCTGGCTTGATGTGACATCATCAGAGTTTCTAGCAATGGAATGAGCTTATATGCTGACCTCTTGTGACAACATCAGAGTTTCTAGCAATGGAATGAGCTTATATGCTGACCTCATGTGACAACATCAGAGTTTCTAGCAATGGAATGAGCTTATATGCTGACCTCTTGTGACAACATCAGAGTTTCTAGCAATGGAATGAGCTTATATGCTGACCTCATGTGACAACATCAGAGTTTCTAGCAATGGAATGAGCTTATATGCTGACCTCATGTGACATCTTAAAGAGCATCAGTAATAAGATGTTAACAATTGTCATGACAATGATAGAATGAAGTTCTGAGAATACAACAGTTTCAAATATGTTGTCTAGCAAAGAGAAGTGCTAACTTGCAAGAGCTAACAAGGTGTGTGTGTTTACCTGCATGCACAGCTAACAAGTTACTGAAACCTTGTTTGTGAACACTCTTTGTCATCTGCTGAACATAATTGAACACATGGGTTTGCCTTGACTACTGTGATACAACTCAAATATGTCAAGAATGAAGTAATTACACTCCTATGTGACACTAACACTTCATGTTTGATCATTCTTACACATGTTCCTCTACACATATTTTCTTAATGAGGTCTTCAGTTTTATTTTAGTGACAACTTTAAATAACAGCCGGAAGGAGCTTCATATCATGCATCAATGTGAAACCTACACGTCCATGAAAAATCAAAATGAAGTATTTATTTATTCATGGTGGAACCCTCCTTTTGATACTTTGTGTAGTCTTGAATATTTTAGAGAGCACTTCAATAGAGTTTTGTTTTTGTTACTCTGTAAATATATTTTGTGTGAGAATACACTGGACCACAGTAATAGTTTCTTTTATTACTGGTGACTAAGTCTATGTAAAAGAAATCATAACTTTCAACAGTAGTTCAACAGTGTCTCTTGTTGTGTTCAATGAATACAAAAAGAAAGATTATTATGAGCATGCGCCAGATTCCACATCTGAAGTTGAAGAAAAAAATAGCTTAGAAGTCATCTATTACCATGACCAGTATATCATCACTGCATGGTGTCTATTGAACCTAATATTTGTCAGTCATTGTAAAGAATTACCGAGGAAGTAGCATCATATCATTTCCTAGACCAAGCCATATAATGTACTCTAGTCATAGCTTCATCTTTCTTTTTTTATTATTTATCAGAGTGCCAGAAAATACTCTGTAATTAATTATTTATTGTATTTTAATGCACATGATTAATCTAATGTATGTTGCATTGAAGAGGATGATTAGCATATACATTTACGTATGATTTGGTTGTTGTTTCAAGCAATGACATTGACATTAATTTATCACTATTATTTCCAGGTTTGTTACTGAACTGGTCGTCAGTCCACATCACATTAGTTTTCTAGTGATTAAGTTTTCATATTATGTTAATTATTATTCTCTGATTATTATGTTAACAAGAGGACTGATATGTCCTCTATCAATTCTCTTTCACAGTGCATTAAAATTTATAAGGAAATGCTGTCTCATTTTTTGGTTGGTTGTTGAGTGCAAATTGTATTTCCTGCAACTATATTTGACCAAATTATGTTAAATACTTGCATTAACAAAAGGAATGTTCTGTAGCAAATAATGTTGAAATAGTGATGGGGAAACTGGGTGGTCTAGAGCTAAGTCGTTGACCTCTGAACAAGAAGGTACTAGGGTTGAATCCCACCTAATCTGTGGGAATTTCCTCTTCGAATCCATGTTTCTTTGTGGCTTTACCCTCCCTCGGTCTCTGTAGTGAGTCCCACACACACACCCCCACCCCTGACAGAACAGATAGCAGTGTAAACATCAGGTCCTATATGCACTCTGTACATGTTATTGGTTATGGAAGGCCTCGGTATCACTGCAAACGAATCAAAATCCATAATTGCTCCAACCGCCCGTGCCAGCGTAATCATCCGAATTAATATCTCATCTCCCAAACAAAGAAAGGCAACTGTAGTCCCCATCATAGCAGTCTCAGCACACGCCAAAAGACATAAGGCGAAACCGTGCAGGAAGTGAACACAGCCAACTGTTGTGTCATACGATATCATCATTCATCGTAAACAATTGGATTATCGAAACATTATCAAAACGGATGAGACACACAGCTCATGGTGTGCACAGAGCACTTAACTCAGTAGCTCCTGCAACAAGCCGGACTTGGAATATGAGGAAACTTAACAAGGAACACTTTTCAGACATAGCCTTCAATGGTTCCTGCCGCCTATCCACCATATACATGGTAAAGAACCTTTGACAGTTAAGGTAGCAGAGAGTAGAGCACAAGTGGTTGCTGCTCAGGCAACCAACTTAGATCTCCAACAGGTTTGTCAATGATCTGTCTTCTACATGCAGCTGATGATGATGGCAGTGATATAAATAACAATTTGTTCAGAGTATCAAGTTTACCACAAACATCGGGCCTCAAATAAATCAGAGACATTCACTTGTGCTAGTCCACACATTGTGCTGAAATAATTTAATTGGGAATACATTTCTCAATGCAGACTGGCTCCCATTCTTTTTGTGTAAAGTTTGTAAATATTTCATGTTAGTTTTTAAAAACAGTATTTTTGCTTTAATTGATTAGTCCTGCATTTATTTATACTATTTCTATTGTTTACAATATTTTGTGCTTTGTCCTCATTTGAGATTGTGAGAGCACCTCTCTTTCTTTGTTGTTATGGGTAAATCCACTGATGCTCATCCACATTCAACAGAAGCTTGCAAAATCTATCTGTTTGTCCGTCCGTCCGTCCAACCATCTGTCTGGCATATCATATCATTTATCTTATCTTATCTTATCTTATCTTATCTTATCTTATCTTATCTTATCTTATCTAAATGACCTTTTGAGTCATGACCGGCCCATAGGACATAGACCCAGATACTCTTTCTCTTTTCTAAATTTTCTTTCTAGCAGTCTCAATCCTTGCAAAGATCTTCTATCAGTTCTTGCCATTTGTCTCTGTTCTGTGCAAACATCTCAATCTTATTGAGGGAGCCGATTCCTGCTGCTCTTATCTTTCTGATCAATGTTCTTCTCAGTGTCTCTCTGGGTTGGCCTCTTTTCCTCTTACCTGTTGCTTCCAATATGAGGGCTTGCTTTGTTATTCAGTTATTATCTTTCCTCATCACATAACCAACATATGATCGTCTTTTCTTGATTACTGAAGATATTAGTGGTTGATTGGTGATTTCTCTAATTTATTCATTTGTTTTGAATTCGTTCCATGGTATACCAAGTATTTTCCTTGGACATTTATTCTCTGATGCGTTCAACTTTGTTTCTATATCTCTTGTTGTTTTCCAGCTCTCACATGCATATGTAAGGTTGATAGTATGTTTGATTTGAATAGTCTATGTTTTGTTTTTGTGCTGATTAGTTTTGATTTCCACATCTTCTCAAAGCTTTTGAAGGACATTACTGCTTTAGCTATTCTGATTCTTTGCATGTATCCCCTTCCCGATCAATGTGACTTCCAAGATAATGTGGTCGATCTCTTTCACTGTTTTGTTTTCCATGTATATTCTATCATCTGTTGGAATTATACTTTTCATGACTTTAGTATTTTCATAATTGATCTCAGGCCTAATTTTGCTGGCTATTGATATTAGTTCATATCCCTAAACTGAGAGAACCCTCTGAATGAACAATGAAATTATAAGAGATTTGTTTGTGAAATTGCACTCATGGATTTTCATGCTAGCCAGGAGGGTTGTTGCATTGATTCAGGAAAGCAGTGACAAGATTGGGTAGAATTGTGAACCAGTTTATCGTTTCAAACTGTTGATCTTACTGGGGAGAACTGAGTACTTATGAACTGTTGTTCAATGTGTGATTAGGATGATCTGATGACTAATGCTAACGGAATAGGACTTGATATCAACCAAAAAAATGTAACAAAACGTCTAATTGCTCTGGAAGAAAAAGTATTTGTGGAATTAGGAAAATTAAAACTGTGTGTTTTTAAAGTTGCATAGAACAAGAGGGAGACACGAAAAAGGGGAACTCAAAATAATAAAGGCAACAGTGGCTTTCAGGAACCTTTAAAAATAAAATGAAATAAAAAATATTACATACATTTAAAAAAACATAACCTTTTGTAATATCAGCACTACCCAGTGCAAGTTTAATTCAATCGCTCACCTGATAAACGGGTCTTTAAAAGTCAACGCTGTTTGTACAACATGTTCCACACCTGTTCTTTGTTGTCTATGGTAACATCGACTGGTGCCATTTTTATACTTCTGTGGTACTGTTAACTTCGAAGTAGGGCGGGTAGCACATGAATATAGCAAAGGAAGTTGGTTTTCATAAACTATCACCACATCCGCTGTTTCAATGGCCATTAAAACGTCCCACCATGGGCCTTAATGTCCGCATTCTGGGTAGTGAAAAAGTGAACTTTGTCCTTGAGAAATTTTTGAAACGATCTCTTACAAATTTATGAGCCTCTATCGGTTTGAAGATGCTGTGGTTTCCTATAGGTGATATATTTTACCCACAGCCTCCAGTAAAGATTTGTCCATATAGGTAGAGCCTAGGCATATTCACTAAAAACGCTGATGCACATTACGAGATATGAATACATGTTCTGTTTTTTTCCAATGCCTCAAACCGGTCAGATCTGGTGGATATTGCTGCTATGGTTTTCCTTTTATAATGGCACATTTTTTTTGCACATGTACGACGAATCGGTTTGTGGTACGACGAGTCGGTTTGTGGTACGACGAATCGGTTTGTGGTACGACGAATCGGTTTGTGGTACGACGAATCGGTTTGTGGAGGGTATAAGTATTTGCATTACTCCCCTTTGGAGTTTCTGGTGTCTTGTCCACTGGGGCCTTCTCCATTGACACTTGGAGAGGAGGAGGAGGTGATAAAAAAGAAGGTATTGGTTCCATCAATGGAATATTTTGAATGAGATTGACAGAACCCAACAAGCGTCGTTTATACTGTTCCAATCTAGTTAAATACTGGTGCAGAGTACGTTGGTACAGTCCGTGGATTTATCCACGAGCACTAAATCATCGCGGTCTAGGATACGTTACACTTCATCCTCTAAATCTCTCAAGTTATCATTTTCCTTATCAGGTGGTGTTTTATATGTAGCATGTTGTTTCAGACCTTCCAGTATTTAATTGTCTTTCAAAACCATTTTTTGGCCATAACTTCTTAGACACACCTAACACACCGTTGAGAATGTTTAGAAAAGGTCGCAGAAAAAAAAACACCTATAAAACCACTTGTTTGTTGAATCTCTTTCCGCCATTTAAGACTCGTCTTCTTTTTAGTGAGGAGTCTCAAATTGTTTTGTCGACGTATCTCGGGCATTTGATGATGTGTGAGTCTAACATTAGCTTTTAATATGTTATGACAACATTCACACAATGTGCGAATGATTTATGAAGAGGCCTTTTTTAATACACCTCTTAGATCCACCCCGTAAGTTAGTCTGCCATACTGTTACTTTGGACGATTTATCTCTCCCCTGGAAATATCTTTGTTCTCAACCTCAGATGATCAGATGTTTCCTGTCAAGGTCCATCAACAAATAACAGTGAGGGGATGCGGTCACGTATTTAAAACTCTCTTTGAGGTACGCCACTTGGCCAGGATACATTTGCTTGGTGAGACTGCTAATTTGACTGCCATCTCGGGGTTTGAAAAGTACTATAAAGTTGGTATTGAGACTTATCGTTCCATGCTTCTTATTTTTTCCAAATAGGCCCTGAGCTATGTATATCTCGCTTATATTTCTGGGATGGCTGCCTTTGGTGAATAATTTGGTTACTTTGTCATCGATTTCGGCCATTAAATTATCGAGGATTATACACGTTCTCTTCGTATCCCCTTGTATAAATGTCCTGTAGACCCTCGATAAATCTTACACCCTTCTTAGTCTCGTACCAACCCTGTATCACCATATAACTTCCACCGGTATGGGCACAGCCAACTTTTGGAGATTCTGTAGAAACTTTTTCACAAATATCATTTTCCCACAACCAGGTGTGAGAGCCGTGAGTGGATGTTTCTACCGAGTGCCCATCCTGACTGATGGTATCGCAGTAAATAGTATATTGGATTTATTCGTTGTTAACATAAAAGGTATAAAAACAGAAAAGATTGTCTAATTTTAAAAAATGACACCTTGTCACTGACAACTGATTTCAGTAATCCCCTTCTATGGTTGGTCAATTTAAATGACACCGTGCCACTCACAAATGTTACGAGTCATATAGGCATTACCCTAGAACAGACTTCAGGATATGTTTGGTGATTGTTGTTTTCACATTTCTGTTCATCCGAGACCTATATAACCTCGCTTCTTTTTGAGCCTACGTTTTCTTCTGATGTAAGCTGACTTTTGTTATTTTTTCTGTATGTAACTTCTTTGACACCACTTTGGTCATAGGCCTGATTGGTAGAGATGCCGGGAATAATATGATAGATAAGCACTTTAAGAACAGCTTATGTGACTTATATGACTTTGGCCTTTCTTAAAGTTTGTAAGATGGAGACTAGTTCGTGCTAGCAAAGAGCGAACCCTTTTCGATAGAGCTTAAACTCACCACCCTCACGGCCGATTTTCTGTAAGTTATCATTTACGCTGAGCTGAATTCAATACTGTGTCCAGTGTATATAGGTGTCCAAGACCTGTCAAATTCTAACAGATTCTGCTGCCTAAGATGAACACGAGGGATGTTTACATAATTTTGATGTGCAACATTTTCGTTCGACGTTGTTCTGTTGTTAGAATTGTGGCTCGGGATCATTTACTTCACCCCAGTTATCCTACCAAGACAGAGGCCTTTGTCATAAACACTGAACCTGTGGACGAACCCAGTCAGAACTGAGTGGAGTTCTAAAACGGCCTATGGCGGTTTGAATATTTTGACTCTTACGATTTACTTCTCAGGCACCTGGATGTTTTCAAATTTAGAGTGAGAAATTCCCAGAACCCTTCTTCTGTAACCCGCACATGTCACAAGACATGTTGAGCACAACTTGTGGTCTCTATTGCATTTATTATAGACCTTCAAAGTCCCGAGGTGCCACCATGGACAGAGTACTGATGTAGTTTTCTACGAGTCAAAATATTAATGATCATTTTGTTTGTCATTTGTTCAGCCCGTGGATATATCGAGTTTGGGGAGCAAAGTTCATGTGAACATCATACTAATGGTGACGATCTTGACTACTCTATGTATTATCCCATGACTTAAAATTCTTACATGGCTTTATTGCACAATAGATCAACAATGTTGTGGTGTAATATATCATTTTAAATTGTGGAGAAATATGTATTACTTCCAAGTTGTGTTTTCAATTTTTTATATTACAATACTGTTATGCCTGTTTATTTTTCACTGCATTAATCATGAAATTATTTAATAGTATATACGGCTATATTTATAATACTGTCTATGTGTAAGCGTATATTATTACGTCAAAAAGCTTGTCTTGAGTTGTTCTATGATTGAAAAAAATGGACCTTATATAGAGTTTCCGTTTGCCCAACTTACATGTAGAGATATCGGCCATACACGCAGAGTGCCACACACACGCCACATTAACCATGATTAACTGATGGTTGACTTTTTATTTGTTAATGATGCTTTGCACGCTGGTTGAGCCCTTATTACAGCCTTATCACTGTTTGTGAGACAAGGTGGTCACCGTGTTATTTCCTGGGCTAAAAGTAGGTCAAAGTACTTTGATTAGCGGGAGCAATTTGCATTGTCATGGGGATTTTATGTTATATTAAGAATAGGATGTTGTTGAAATATTAATAATATATAGTTTTTTGTACATAATAATTGTTTGAATGACTTTACCATTGTGGATATTTTATTGAATCTAATATTATATAATTGTTTTTGAAGACTTTATATTATTAATAATATATTGTGGATGTTTTTGAGAGAATTTGTTATTATTATATGTAAAGACATTTAAATTGTTTTATATGTAAAATTTTGTGGTCTTTTGCTCTTCTGTTCGCCTCTGCTGCTTTTATGTTTTCTAGTTCTTCTAATATTCCGTCGATCCATCATTTTTTGTGGTCGACCCTTGGATCTGGTGTTCTCGCAACGTTTATTGAAAACTCTCTGTGTTGTGTTTAGATCTTTCTGCCTGGTCACGTGGCCAAACCATTTTATCTGTTGTTTCTTTATATATTCTATGACGGGGGTTATTCCTAGCTTTTTTCTCAGTTCTTCATTTCTGATCGTATCTCTCAGACTGTTTCTCATATCTTAGTGTGTATTTGTGTTAGTCATGTGTCATATCTTTGTGTGCATGTTTATGTTAGTCATATCTCATATCTTTGTGTGTGCATGTCTATGTTAGGCATGTGTCATATCTTTGTGTGTGCATATCTTGATGTGTGTCAGTGTTAGTCATGCCTCGTATCGCTGTGTGCATGTCTGTGTTAGTCACCTCTAGTGACTCGGGCAGATGGTGCTCATAAACCTGGGAGGGCCAACCATCTAAGGGCAGAATCCCCCTACAGAAAAGACAATCTGCTACCTTGCAGGAAGATTGGGGACAATCAAAGGCTAAGGAAAGCAAACCTGAATAAAATGCTGGCTGAAATCGGATCCACTGGCGCAGAACACAGTGCAACGTTTTAACGGGTGTTCAATCAGAGTGGATCTTGCAGACTCTAATTGTGATCTTCTGTCTGTGGGGGCGATCAACACACTTAACCTGAAAGCTGACTTCATGTGAGAGTCTGGAATCCTACTCTGATTGAGTCCTGATCGCAGAGAGAGAGATATGTAAAATAAACATCACAGTTATTACTTTTGCGTTTTTTCTTATACATTTGTCATGAGTATATATGAACACCTCTACCACTTCACATCATCATCATCGAGTGCCGTCTCCACATTGAAGGTTGGCTAACAAGGAGCCTCATTCTGCTCTGTCTCTTGCTTTGATGGTACAGGTTATCATAAGCTGACTTGTCCATCTTTTGATCTTACTCGTTCACGTTAGTCTTGGTCTGCATCTACGATTTCTCTAATTTCCTCGTTTGTTTTGAATTCGTTCCACGCTATACCAAGTATTTTCCTTAGACATTTATTTTCGAATGCGTTCAACTTTGATTCTATATCTCTTGTTGTTTTCCAGCTTTCACACGCATACGTAAGGGTTGATAGTACATTTGATTTGAATAGTCTAAGTTTTGTGTTTGTGCTGATGAGTTTTCATTTCCACAACTTTTCAAGGCTTCTGAAAGACATTGCTGTTTTAGCTATTCTGATTCTAATTTTTTTGCTTGTATCCCCTTCTTGGTCAATGTGACTTCACTGGTTATAGTATGTCCAAAATAGTTGTAGCTCTGAACTTTCTCCAGGTCTATTCCTTCAATTTTGATATCCCCTTGTAGGATTTTAGCATTTTCTTTGTTTTTTATCATAAACCCCACACGACACTTCCCCTTTCGCTATGATACCGAGATGATTGCATCAATGTGGAGACCTGTGCACATTTTACCACCCTATACTACTCTATATATACATGTTGATGTACAAAAAATATATTTAAAAAATAAATACAAAAAAGACCAACAAGGAAATTCTCAGAGGCCGATACAAAAAGGGAGCTCTTAAAAAACACCAGAAAGAAACAATCAAACATTTTTCTGGCACATGAGAAGAGAATAGTTGTAATACTTTTCTCTTACTTGGTTACAAATACTTGGTTACAACTGGCAAAATATAGGAACTGTATATATACTGTAAGTGAAATTTAAACTTTGCACACAGACACACACCAGAATTGCTACATTTCAAGAAAACAGGCTAGGAAGTCGATTGTCTGATTATAACTAATTGGAATAACTGATCGTGTGCAAAAGCATATTGGTCGAGCCAAACTTAGCAGATGGTACGATCAATGAATACTGTTGTGGGTTCTCGTAGTGAATTGGTTGCTCAAACACCTCACCTCTAATGTGTGATTTTTTGCCACTAGCTGCGGTGTTATGGCACATTGTATATTGATGGTGCTTACACTGAAGTCAACAATACGATGACTCACAAAGTTCTTGACATTAACACACGTAGTGAAATAAGTACTGACCATGACAATGAGTGAGTCAACTTTATTAGATTGTTGTCTTACCCAATTCTGATAGTCCTAGTGATGTACATTTTGGAATATTTCTATATTTAAAACTCTTGATCTGATGTGCTGAAGAGGGTAAAACGTTATTTATTTGAGGCATCTCTCTTGTCCGTGACTATTCTAACATCCTATCTTTCATTCTACTTAAATATTATAACTCGGCTTGAAATATTCTTTGCTATTCTTTATCTACCTACTGTCATACTACACAATCATTGGGATAAATTAACTAAATATATCACTGAAACACAAAAGCTTATAAATCTAACTTTTAAATACTTCTGAACAATGTCTTCTTTACTGATATCAGTATTTAACTTAATTGGTATGGTTAGAAAGTATCGTTGTATATTTTCTGCATCTGTTTCTCTCTGGGTGTTGAAGTTCTGCTAATACATTCAGTTAAATATCCCTGTATCATTTGCATAATTTATTTTCTGAGTGGCTGACTGTTGTTCTTTCAGCCAATCATAAAAGACAATGTTAAACTCTGGATGACCTTTGTGTCAAATTTTGAACAAGTATCCATCTTGACATTTTAGCTGTCCCTTGTATTTAAAAACAATGGCATAGCAAGTACTTTGGGGGGGGGGGGGGGGGTAACCTAACTTGTTCCTTTTCACAGTTTCACAGTTGTTTATCAAATCTGATTTATGGACTTGTGATATCGACCTTTGGGGAAAAGTCGTCTAGTTTTAACTCCTCTTATAACTTACATTTTCCATACCCATTCCTAAAATTTGCTACTGTTCTATTTATGTTACTGCTTCCCTCTATTTCGTTATGGGTAACTACGAACACATTCGACCAAACTATATCTCGCACTCAATGATTCTACTCTACTCCTCATCTATATACTATTCCACAGGCACACAGTTTAAAGTTTTTAGTCCAAGGACAAGTTTAATCAAACACAGTCGTATCCTTCAAATGCTTGTTGCTAACGCCCCCAGTATCTCTCCTATATGCTTGTATTGAGTCTCCACAATTACTGCATTTGAGGACAGCACATCTGCTTCTTCATTATCACGAACCCAACAAGTGTATAAACTATTGTCAATTTCATATCATACTGCATAATTGTATTCGTAAGACGTGGCTTTCTTGTAGCTGTACCTTCTCATGTATACGTTGTGGGCCTTGTTCACTTGTAACTCCTACACTATTAATGTCTTCCTATTCATATGATCTGATTGGTGGATACTTTTACTATAGTCCGTTCAGAATCGTTTGCCGAGATGTTATGATTTATAATTCAAAAAGTTCTTGATGATTTCACATGATTTTTGGCATACGGTGTTAAAATGTCCATGTCACGAGAACATATGTGTTACTCGATGTCTAGCTATAACGGTTTTCTTAAAGCGGCGAATTCCTTTGATCTTTGCCCATGTAACTATTATTTTGACCCTAATCAAAATGTTTTACAGTAATCTAGTGCAAGGATGACCCATAGGCGTGTCCATAAAATTTTACTGGGTGGCAAGTATACAAATTTTAAATTATATATAGAACTTTTGTTCGTAGAGTCAATTTGATATAGTTCCATGCTCTTGGTGTGAGTTTCCCAAATGTTGTCGCTGCCTTTCAAATACGTACATTTAGTTCCTCATCTAAGGAAAGTGTGGCTGTAATAGTGGATCCAAGATAGCTGAACTTCTGTACTGACTCAAGCAGGCTTCCATTCAAAGTAATGGTTGTTGGTTTGCTTATAACATATTTTTGATTGCTTGGGTGGTCTTGAACAATAAACTGTTTAACAAATCAACTAGGAAATTTTGCAAATCAAACTATTTATCTGTAGACTTAATCAGAGTAATGATCATTCAGAATCAGACGAGTCAAATAGGTCGATTACTGCTTTCGGCTGAACAAACAACAAACCATCCTTTTTCCAATATTCCTCTTCTTGTCGTTACACATGATCCTCACATTTTACCCAGTAGTCTTTATTTATATTTGATAGAGCCTGATTTGTGAGTGTCTCAACATCGCATAATTTGAAAGTTTTATTTGTATATGCTACGTGTCCTTTAACTTTTGCCCAAACTAGTTCTATAGGATTTAAGTGTGCATGATATGGAGGTAGTCTCAAACATCTATGGCCATGTTCTTGAATTAACTTGTCTATTTTAAATATCTTTGTACGTTGTGTCTGTTTTACAAGGCTAAGCAATTCGGGTTTCAAGTAGCTGTCGTTAACTTGTATGTGTTCTTTTATGAGCCACGTTTTGATTGCATCTTTTGTACTTGATGATGTTGGGATTCTATCTTCTACGTTAACTACGTTATGGTATGAAGCATTGTCCATTATCAGACAAGAAGGTCGATCTAATATTGGAAGGATACTTTTCTCGATCCAGTCTTTAAATATGTGCCCATTCATTTCGGAGTGGTAGTCTCTATTGTCTATGGATTTTGAAATGAAAACGAGATGAGCATTCTGCAACAACCCATTATGTCTGCTACCTGCATGTGCAACTATCAAACGTTGCCCTTTACTGCTTGGTACTGATCTTTTAATACTTCCATCTGCTAACTGCCATTCCTTTTCATTTGTATGATGAGCGTTGATCCAAGTTTCATCTAAATAAACAATATCATAATCATTTTCGCGCATTTCCTTCACTTCACGTAAATACTTGCTTCTAAGAGCTACTAGATGTGGCTTCTCACAAATAATGTTTTTTCCACCAGCATACTTTCTAAAGGTGAAGCCTGCACTTCTTAATATTTTCCATAATGAAGTTTTTGATATTTCAATGTCGTTGTTAGTTTTCAGCCAAAGCTTCAACTTTCTAAGTGTCACTTCTTCGTTTATATCAAACATTCGACAGATTTCTCTTTTTACTAGGTCCTTATCAAAACTGTCTAACGTTTCTTTCCTTCCTTGCTTTCTTGCATTTGTTGGCAATAAATATCCGCTTCCTTTAACTATTCGATCAAATGAACGTTTACACAAACCTAAAATATGCATTGTTCTCTTCTCAGGGTTTGATAAAGAACAATAAAGATGTCCCTTTTTACGCTCTCTGCAGAAGTATTGATAAATCTTTATAGCAATGTTATGCTCAGTAAAATATTTTGCCTTTATATTCATTCTCACATAGACTTGCAGAAGATAATATGGATAGTGCCGCCTCCTTTCTGTAAATATTGAGATTTGCCTCTGAATTATGACTCGAACTCGAGTCTACGGCCGTGATTTTGACGTCACATAATTTCCGGTTTCGGCTAAAATGTCATTTTGTGCTAAACGGGAAATTTCATATGTAACATTTCTTTATAAAAATTTATAGTGGAAACATAACTATTTTAGGACGGTGCGCATTCAGCCGTGAAGGTCATGCCTATCTACATAATCCCGCCGGTGTTTATAATATCGATTAACTTTTTTTTAATATAGGTTAAATAAGGCATCTTTGAAACTGGATCACATTTCTTTGAACAAAAAATATTTTTATAGCGACATTAGTATTCTAAACCTAACTTCAAAAGATCAATGCAAATGAACAATAAGTTTTTGAAAAAAATAAATTAATGTCTAGGCAAACGAATCTGAACGGACTATAGAAGCGTATCTACATAGTGCTTAATTGTGGGTGTTGTTCGTTATGTGTATTTGCAAACATGAATTCAATTGGTTACAATTAGTGTGGCCGTATTTCTCAATGATTTTGTCAACATGGTACACCTTTTTCTTATTCGTATTCTTCACAAGTTGTAACAATTCGGGTTTTAAATATGTGTCGTCAAATTTGACATTTTCATTCGCAAGCCATGTCCTAATTTGTTCTTTTGTATTTGATGCAGTAGGCACTTTGTCCCATCTTGAATTCCCTAAGGAAGTGCTGATATAGTAAAACAGTAACCTTTTGCATAGTTATAAATTTGCATTTCAAACTCATTGTAATTTAGATATAAATGTTGGTATTTAAAGTCAACAAATTGTCTACTGAGTCTTCACAAAATTAATAAAGATACGCCTTCCCTTCGGTAATTAATGCCCAGGCCGTGGTGCGTCATGTCGTTCAATAACAATTCAGTTTTGTGCACGGGATTTTCCTGAACTTAGTGTTTCTGCAATAGCCAAACTATTTTACGTGAACGACCGCACCAAATTAATGTATATATCCTAAAATGGTGTCAAATTCGAACAGGGTGAATTTAATATAGCCTAAAGAAGAAAACTTGTAAACTAGATCAAATTTCTCAGAGCAAAAAATATTTCTATAACGACATCAATATTATAAGATTACATGCAAAAGTTGAAAGCAAAATAACAAACGGTTATCACGTAAAGCTAATTCAAGTGTGGTTATGAATTTCTGAACGGACTATAGATGGTCGTATCTGCGTGCGTGATCACTATAGCCGTAACACGTTGGTTGATGGGGCCAGATGTAAATATAACTGCCACACTCTTACTGTCAATATAATTGTGACGGCGACTGTAAAACTGGACAACCGTGACTATGTCTCCCCGTGTTAGTATCCCATACACAACTAGGCAGCGAGGTCTCACTGCCTTGGCTCCCGTGTCATGACACCGGTAATGTACATACCGTTGAGGCGGGCGCCTTATAACCTGATCAATTTGTAGTGCCTGGAACTGTAGCTGTAACACTGAACGTCTGCATCAATTTGTAGTGCCTGGAACTGTAGCTGTAACACTGAACGTCTGCATCAATTTGTAGTGCCTGGAACTGTAGCTGTAACACTGAAAGTCTGCATCAATTTGTAGTGCCTGGAACTGTAGCTGTAACACTGAAAATCTGCATCAATTTGTGGTGCCTGGAACTGTAGCTGTAACACTGAAAATCTGCATCAATTGCGTGCCTTCCCTTCAGTCAACCTCGGTTGGTAACCAGCGTCTTCTATCATCTCTAGGAATGTATACACCCAAAGTGCTCGAAATCGTACTTCGCGATGATAATGGCTATTCTGCACTGAGGGTCTGGTAGCATGGACCCTTTTCTCTCGGCGACACTTACACTTCACTTTTCACCACAGCGCCAGGACACGACAAGATGATAATAAATGATTGATTGAACACTGGATTCTCTAGTAACTAACATCAATTTTATTAACACTCAACATGTCCAAGAATAGTTTATATACACGAGCCAGCGGTGTAACAATCCGCTCGGCTCTTCACGCATTAGGTTACAGAATCATATCTTTACTGGATTTCTTGTCTCACACAGCCTGGCGAATCATGTTCTCCCGAACTGGAGCCTTAATAACTATCTACTATTTCAAACATATATTCCATATCTCTTCAATATACATGAGACTAGTTTCTACATCGATCTAACTATCCCTGACGACTTCGGCACACTGAGGGATGCTGGAAAGAGCTATCCATATTCCTACTTATCTCCCCCCCCCCCCCCTATGTGTCAATCTCTCCTGACTCCTGAGAGTGAGAGCTCCCTTCTAGCTTCGTGCAAGGGACTATATACTTCGTCCCTTGACCAACAGAATTCTTCTACGTCACCCAATACTTCGTCCCCTAACCAATCAAAACTCTTTTACGTCCCCGTACTCATCTCCAATTTTACCCTCTGAATCAATCACGGGATTCCTGCTATCCTGTCTAAACACAACTCTACTCATATTCCTCGTGCCATGTTCACTCACTCTCCTCAACCATCCCATTTGGGGGCCTCGATAGCCTAGGTGGGAAAACCACCCGACTGGACTACCGACGTTCGGACAACCCGTGTTCGATTCCCGCTGGGAGCAGTGTGAATTGTACTCGTGGTTGGAAAAAAAAAATACCCCCACGGTCGACCCAGCCGTTAGCAGAAATGGGTACCTGGGAAGGTGAGGAATGTCGATTCGCATCTGAGTCTCGATGCTTGAGGCGACACTATACAGAAATATCAGAACATTTCTGGATAGGCGGCCGAGCACATATGGGTGTAAACTCGCGTGCTAAGACGCCGGTTCAAGTCTCGTACTTTACCTTTCCTCAACCACCCCCCACTTTCCCTCTCTCATTACATTCTCATATTCACTGCTACACAAACTCAGAGCAATAAATCCACACCAGATGCATCAATACATCTTTACAAGCCAAACAACTCATGGCAAAGACATCAATGTTGAATCTACTTCAGCATCAACTGGGAGTTTTACGTCATCACACATTTCGACTGGAATGTTATCTAATCATCTCCAAGCTGCAGTCAATGCCCCATTCTATGTTTTCATACACGAGGCAGTTTAAACACAAGCATTATGTTTCTCTGTAACAGTTCTGCCTCTCATTTTGATAGTGAAGCACCCACTGATTTATTGTTTAGCACTTCCGACGCATTTCTCATTAACATTTTCAGTTATCTGACAACATTTATGGTAAAAAGGCTCAGACCAATAATAGAACTACAGTTATGCGATTCTCAAATGGGATTTTGAAAAAAAAAAAAAAAAAAAAAAAAAAAAAAACAGGATGTACTGACACACTATTCACCCTCACATCTAGCAGAAAAGACAACAGAACACAGTCAAAATTTGTACATTGCTCTCATTGACCAGAAACAAAGCATCCGACCGAGTAAACAGAGAACAGCTATGGGGGATACTAGCAACATACGGAGTAAGCCAACATCTAACCAACCGAATTAAAAGTCTCTACATCAACAGCAGCTGCACAGTCAGAATAGCAGCAGGCTACACGGACCACTTCGAAGTTAGACCAGGCGTAAGAAAGGGGTACGTAATATCTTCCCTATTGTTCATTACAGACATGATCCACATATGTTAGTTAACCAACCCATCGAAGACAGAGGAGATTAACGAGCTTTTATCTGCAGACGGCCATGCACTTATACGTGGAATAATAGAAGACAGAGGAGATTAACGAGCTTTTATCTGCAGACGGCCATGCACTTATACGTGGAATAATAGAAGACAGAGGAGATTAACGAGCTTTTATCTGCAGACGGCCATGCACTTATACGTGGAATAATAGAAGACATACAAGAATACCTAAATAGACTTAGCAGCACAGTTACACAATACAACCATGAAAATTAACATTAACAAAACTGAAATCACGCAAAAGAGAAACAGGCCATCAGCTTCACTATAGACGGTAGACAACTAAAGCAAGCAGAGGAATTTAAATATCTAGGAAGTCTAGTGATACACGACAATTCAAAAACAGCAGAAAAGACTCAAGATGCAACAAGGCTTGTCAAATAATTGGACAGCTATCACCACTATTGCCAAACAAGAAAATAACTCTAGAGACAGACTGGGCACTCTACAATACAATCTTCCTCCCAACGTTGTGCTATCAGTCTGGACCCTAAATGCAAGAAAAACAAGAACAATTACCACTACCGAAATGAAATATGTTAGTTATCCGCGCCATAGAATACATAAAGAAACAACAGATAAAATGGTTTGGCCCCTGGCAATGCAGAAAAAATTAAAACAACACAACGAGCCCTCAGTAAACATTGCGAGAGCACCGGACCCAAGGACCGACCACGAAAAAACATGGATTGACGGAATATTAGAAACACTAGGAAACGTAAGAGGCCAACAGAAGAGCAAATGATCGTACACATACGCTCAGAATGATACCTCAGTGGTAATGTAGTATAACCAGGAAAAATAAAAAAATAGTATGTAAGAAGCTTTACGTGATAAGTGGACGACACAGACTAAACAACGTTTTGGCCCAATAGGCCTTCATCAGGAACAAACAAAAAAAAACACACAACTAATAACGAAACAACCAAAACAAAAACAATCGAAATGTGTTAAAGAAAACAAAATAAACTATCCTGTCAAAACAAAAGGAATAGCAACCAAGTGTTGTTTTTCTCCGTATAAAAACACTTGGTTGCTATTCCTTTTGTTTTTCTCCGTATAAAAACACTTGGTTGCTATTCCTTTTGTTTTTCTCCGTATAAAAACACTTGGTTGCTATTCCTTTTGTTTTTCTCCGTATAAAAACACTTGGTTGCTAATTCCTTTTGTTTTGACAGGATAGTTTATTTTGTTTTCTTTAACACATTTCGATTGTTTTTGTTTTGGCTGTTTCGTTATTAGTTTTGTGTGTTTTTTTTTGTTTGTTCCTGATGAAGGCCTATTGGCTCGAAACGTTGTTTAGTCTGTGTCGTCCACTTATCACGTAAAGCTTCTTACATACTATTTTTTAAATTTTTTTAAATTTTTCCTCACATTCAGCTTTACTGCAGCTTCTTATTTTTATGCCTTAACCCTTTACTAGTATAACCAGGCCAAGAAGAGTGATATCATGGATGTCATACGCGGAGAAGACTGTTGAACAAGCCAGTGTAATCAATGCTACTGTCAATACTAGAGGCAAAGGAATGTACTCAATCATAAAGAGGGCCACCCCAGCAACTGAGCTGAGAGAACCCACGACAGTGCTGATCCAGACCCTAATCCAACTACAAGTGATGCCCCTGGAAACAGACTAACCAATCTGGTTAAGTGAGTACGGATCGAAGAGGGAAGACAACCTAGTACTCAAAAATGTCATGATGAAGTCGGATGTGTTGGGCCGAAAGTGGCAAACATCACAGCCTCGCTGCAAACCACAACACAACGCATCTTTGCACTTTTAAGGACGGATGACGAAGAGGGCTATTCATTTCTTTAGTAATCATCGGGCGAAAACCAGAAAGGAAACAAATTAGAAAATATTCACGAAAAAAAGTTAGAAATTGGATGTATAGCACCTGAGAAAATTAAACAAAGTCCAAAACATGGCACTCAGAACAACTCTTGGAACAATGAAATTCACCCACATCATAACAACGGAGAAAAACAGCAGATCTTGAGCCTCTAGCACACCGCAGAAAATACATAACTCTCATCCAGTTTGAATAGTTTACAAGGCTACCAGATCGTCCACTGCACCAACAATTCCAAGACAGAACAAAAACCAGACTCCAAAGGAAGAGCCCAGTCCATCTTGCAAGGGAAACCTTCAGACATCACTCACAAGCTTTAGAACCAAACATCTGTGGTGGCCCTTAAACCCAAACCATGGTCCAACTGTAAAAATAAAGCGAAAATAATCGCAGATGTTCCAGGAAGAGTCTCCACTAATGAGCAACCAGAGACCAAAATGAGAGCCATATCACTCATCATGCTCCAGAAATGATACACAAGAGATAGATGGACACGGGTTTTCGCAGATGGATCCGCAACTGAAGTCTCAAACAAGGGAGACAATGGCATCTATATAACCTACCTAAGTAGAAAGACAGAAACATACTCTCTTCCAGCCAGAGGTCTGTCTTTCGTTCGCCTGAAGTATATATCTGTAATGTCGTTTCCTGTATAAATTTACCGTTTCGTTTTTGTAATTCTTGCAGTAACCCATATAGTTTTGTCTGTAGTGAGCACATCTACACAACATAGAACTCAGTGACTTTGCAACATGTGACTGTGGAACATCCGAACAAACCCCAGAGCATACAATACAGGACTGCGGCACTCTAAACACCCTAAGATTACAAAAATGGCCAACAGAAACAACCCTACTTGACAAATGATGGGGAGCTGGTGATGACCTCAAACGCACAGTCTTGTTCATGACCCAAGCTGCCATAGCAATAGCAGATTTCAGAAGAAAAAGGAAGGGTGTTTAGCGTAGGATCTATAGAAAAATAGGTAGAATTGGATGGAAACTATAGATAACAAACGATGACGTTTTAAAACAACTGAAAATAAAAAGAGAACTACTAAACACAATTAAGACAAGACAAATGAAATATTTGGGGCATGTTAAAAGACACAACAACCTACTAAAAGTAATATTGGAAGGAAAAATACAAGGTAAAAGAGGCAGAGGCAGACCAAGACTAACATGGACGAGTAACATCAAAAGATGGACAAGTCAATCTATGACAGCCTGCACCATCAAAGCAAGAAACAGAGTAGAATGGCGATCCATGGTAGCCAACCTTCGTTGCGGAGAAGGCACACGATGACGATGATGATGTTTAGCGTATAACCTCATAGAATGCAAAGCATTCCATATTTTTCATATATTCAAGGGGATTTATTTGGTGGATCCGTAATCGAGGCCTACTTGAGTTATATTATAACCATTTATTTTATCAACCGGAACGAATTTCAGTCAACTTCTATGACTTCAACATTTCCGATGACATATACATTGTACAAGTAATTGAAAACTTGAATTGCCGCAAGCGTTTATTCTCATATTCTAATTATTAGTCTTTATTCCTTCCTCATTTGGCTTTCAGCGTCAAGGCTATATATAATCTGTGGCATTTTGCTCTTCTATTAGCCTCTGCTTAATATATATATATATATATATATATATATATATATATATATATATATATATATCATCATCATCATCATCAAGTACCGGGCCTAGTGGCGTAGGTGATCATGTCTCTCTACAACTTTCGATATTGTTGACCTTCTGCCAAGCCATTCTCTTAAGCTGTCTGTTATTTTTTCTCTTTGCTTCCCTCTATCTCTTCGTCCCTCAATTTTTCCAGTTGTTACAATATATTCCAGTTGTTCTCTTCTCATTACATGGCCAAAAAATGATGATTGTCTCTTCCTAACATTGGAAATTAGCTCTCTTTTTGCGTTGACCTCTCTTAGAACCTCTTCATGGCTCTTCTTAGCTGTCCATGGTATTCTCAATATTCTTCTGTAAAACCACATTTCTACAGACTCCAATGATTTTCTTGTCTGTTGTCCTATTGTCCATGACTCGCATCCGTTTGTTAAGACTGGCTCTACGTAACATTTAAGAACTCTTTTTCTTGTTTCTATTGTCAAAAATGGATTGCATAGTTAAAAAAAAAATGTTAAAGTACCCCCGTCACGCCAAGTGGCGTATAGGGAGTATGGTGTTAGTGACCATAAATTTTACAGACCTTCAGCACATGATTTTTGGGGTAATGTGGTCGGTATTACGCCCGTGCCGCTTTACTTTCCCAGAAAAAAATCCGGTACACATTAAAGGCTGGGTGAACCCGGAAGCCGTCGGTTGGGATCGAACCCTACCTCTTGTCCTTTGTAGTCCAGTTCACTAACCACGGATTGCATAGTATTTTCCTCATTTTTTATAAAGCTGCTTTTGCCTGAGCCATTCTGCATCTCACCTCTTTTGTACATCTTCCATCTGAGGTTAACAAAGTTCCCAAATATTTAAATTCATTTAACTGTTTTAATATTATTCCACTTGTCTTTATTTTGTACTGAGGTGATGTCTTTTTTCTTTGTTGTTACCATTACCTCTGTCTTTTTGCTATTAAGGCTGAGTCCTTTATTTTTGCTTTCCTTCACTATAATGTCCAACATTTCTTGTAACTCATTTTCACTCTTAGTGATTAATACTGTATCATTAGCACACCATTAGATTATTTATATTATGACCTCCAATTGTTATTCCAGGCATGCCCCTTATGGATCTTAAAATAATCTCACTATAAATATTAAACAAATCTGGTGACAGCACACAACCTTGTCTAACACCCTGTTTTATTTGTTGAAACATTCCCAATAGGTTTCCAGTTCTTATGGCCGCTGTTTGTTGCCAGTACATGTTCTTTATTATTCTTAGATCTTTGCTGTCTATGTTTATGCTTTCTAAAATGTTGATTATTTCTTGGTGCTTTATTTTGTCAAATACCTTGGTGTAATCTATGAAACATAGGTATAGATCTGTTTTCACCTCTATGGCTCTTTCTACTAAAGATCTTATGATATAAATGGCATTGCTTGTTCCTTTATCTCTAACAAAACCACACTGTTCATCGCTAATTTCGGGACTGATTTTGTTTCGCACTCTTCGCATGAATATTCTTAGTAATATCTTAGTCATATGACTCATAAGGCTTATTGTGCGATGATCATCGCATTCAATCGCACTCGATTTCTTTGGTAGAGCTATGAATATATATATATATATATATATATATATATATATATATATATATATATATATTCCATCAACTAGCAACAAAGATTTAAAAAAAAACATCACCGCAATGCACAATAAAGACAAGTGGAACAATAATAAAACAGTCAAATGAATTTAAATATCTGGGAACATTGTTAACCTCAGATGATAGATGTACAACAGAGGTGAGGTGCAAAATGGTTCAGACAAAAGCCGCATTCCAAAAAAATAAGGAAGATACTGTGCAATCCATTTTTGACAATAGAAACAAGAAAAAGGACGGTAATTATTCATAGCTTCTTTCTCAGTTCCTCATTTGTGATCTTATTTCTCATGTTTCCCTGACATTCTTGTTACATATTTCATCCCAGTAGTGGTTATTTTTCTTATTGTTATGGAGTTTATCGTCCAGATCTGATATTGGTAGCACAAGGTTGGGATGATAATTGTATTGTAGAGTCTGTCAGTGTCTGTCCTTTATGTGAGGAAAAATCAGGAAAATGCCTACAATGTAAACATCCTGGCTACACCTGTAATGACACTTGTCCCGATGGTAATTTTGGGCTACAGTGCAAACAGATGTGTTCTGATGGCTGTGACATCATATGTGACCCGGAAAGTGCAGACTGTACGTGCAAGGAAACGTACTACGGATCAGACTGCACTCTCAAATGTCCGGACAACTGTTTCAACGACACCTGTGAACAGTCAACCGGGAACTGTACATGCAAGGGAACGTTCTACGGATCAGACTGCACTCTCAAATCTCCGGACAACTGTTTGAACGAAACCTGTGAACAGTTACTCGGGGCTTGCGTCTCGTATGTCGATGATTCCCACGTTAAGAAGAGTCTGCCGACTACAACAAACCCAAAATATGGATACCTTAATGTGTTTCTGTGCTGGACACGGTTCATTTCTTGATGTTTTTCCATGAAGCCATGGCTCATATCTTGATGTGTTTCTGTGCTAGCCATGGCTCATATTTTGATGTGTTTCTGTGCTAGCCATGGCCCATATCTCACTTATCATCCTCACAACTTAGCTGCTGTGAAGATACTCAACCGCTACCGTTCCATTCTCCTCTCTGATCCCACTACCCGTCTACTTTTTAGTGATCCCCAGATGATCGCCTTCAAGCGCGACAGGAATTTGGGTGACATTCTGGCTAGGAGCCATCTCCCTCGCTCCTACCCTCAACACTTCGGTACTGCCCCTTGTGGTCGTAACTGTATCACCTGTGCCTATCTGCTCCCTACTGACTCGGTCTTATTCCCCAATGGACGGTTCGAGATCAAGCATGGCTTCACATGTGTGTCCCGCAACATCATTTATGCCATTATATGCCAACGATGCCACATGACCTATATTGGCGAGTCTGGTAGAAGATTAGCGGAACGATTTTGTGAACATCTACGAGATGTCCAACAGAATACTGGCACTCCAGTGTCTTCCCATTTCAACTCCCCAGATCACAAGGGCAAAGACGACATCCGTGTCACTGGTATTGTCCTCTGTCACTCTGGCGACCGCAGCCGATATACTTTGGAAAATCGCCTCATAGTCCAGTATGGTTCGCTGACTCCACGAGGCATGAATGTATCACACTCATACACATAGTTTCCTTTCGGCTGCTCCTTCCCTCTTGCATAGTCCTCTCTACCACCCATGTTGTGGCTCTTTAGTCTATCTACTATGCCACGCTATTCTTAGTTCTTCTCCACTAGTCCCCGTTGAGGCACTTCGGTGTTCTCCTATATACCTTTTTCCTGCGCTACTTACCCCTCATATGTTTTTATTGCACCCCACTCTCATACATCTCACTCTTTCCGCCTTTTGAGTACCTGTCATTCTACTGTTCTATTCTTTCTCCTTCAAGTTTGCACACTGACCCCGGTGTGAACCCTTCCACACATATGATTGTCCCCGTATGGATGTGCACATGCATGTATGTGTTCATAGGCACGGGTATTGGTATATATATATATGTATACGCATATGCATGCACGTATATGTGCTCTTGCTTGTATTCATACACATGTATGTGTGTGTATATGTATGTGTATGTTGATATGTATTAGTATGTGCACGTCTTCTTGCATGTGTACATATGTATACACGCATCTGTGTGTGTGTATACATGTATTTATGGGCACTTAGATACTTTCAGATAGTGTCTGTGCCTTTGTAGTCGACGTACCTAGATAGTGTTCCCCCCACTCGTGTATTTTTAGAACCCTTCACCTCTGACCACAGGGTATAAATTACAGCTACATCCGTGAGAAATTCCTTTCTTAGCCTGACCACAGTCCACGACGCACAGGGAAGTCAACATATTTCGATTATTTTGTTTTTGATGTTTCATTACTAGTTAGCTATGTAGGATTAGTTTTATTTATTCACATATCTGTGTGTGTATGTTGTTTGTATGTTCCTGCTGAAGGCCTATTGAGCCGAAACGTCGTTCGAATCTGTGTCTTCTACTAATCACGTAAAGCTTCTAACATACAATTTTTTCTTTTTTTTTCAATTTTTCCATGGCCCATATCTTAGCTTGTGTGTGTGTGCTGGCCATGGCTCATATCTTGGTGTGTGACATGTTAGTCATATCTCATATCTTGGTGTGTCCGTGTAAATCATGTCTCATATCTTTATGTGTGTATGTGTTTAGTCATATCTCATATCTCAGTGTGTATCTGTGTTGGTCATGTGTCATATCTTTGTGTGTGCATGTTTGAGTTAGCGATATATCATATCTTTGTGTGCATGTTTATGTTAGTCATATCTCATATCTTTGTGTGTGCATGTATGTGTATGTCACATCTCATATCCCTGTGTGTGCATGGCTATGTTAGTCACATCTCATATCTTTGTGTGTGCATGTCTATGTTGGTCATATCTCATATATTTGTGTGCTTGTCTATTTTAGGCATGTGTCATATCTTTGTGTGTGCATGTCTATGTCAGTCATATCTCATATCTTTATGTGCATGTTTATGTTAGTCATGTGTAATATATCTTGATGTGTGTTAGTGTTAGTCATGCCTTGTATCGCTGTGTGCATGTCTGTGTTGGTCACATCTCATATCTTTGTGTGTTTGCATATCTGTGTTAGTCACCTCTAGTGACTCGGGCAGATGGTGCTCGTAAACATGGGAGGGCAGACTCCCCCTACAGAAAAGATCATCTGCTGCCTTGCAGGAAGATTGGGGACAATCAAAGGCTAAGGAATGCAAACCTGAATAAAATGCTGGCTGAAATCGGATGCACTGGGCCACTGGCGCAGAACACAGTGCAACGTAAGTAGTGAAGAAGCGGGTTTTGAACATGGTTTTTAACAGTTTCGCATCGTGCATGTCCCGATATGAGAGTCAAGTTTGCACCAATCATGCATCATTTTTCGCACGATGCAACCTCGGGTGACCGCTTATCTCGAGTGGAGTTGACCTCGCTTATCGCGGGTGGTCGGGTGGCCGGGTGACCGCTTATCTCGTGGGGGCTTATCTCAAGTGGGTGAGCGCGGCTTATCTCAAGTGGGTGAGCGGGGGTGTCTGTCGCTCGCTGGCTATGGCCACCAGTGGTTCTAAAACTTGTGTATCAGCGGTTCTAAAAGTGGGTGAGCGGGGGTGTCTGTCGGCGTGACCTTGGCGCTCCGTGTTTTTAAAATTCCGAGTTATTAAAAAAAAAGTCTCCTACCGGATTTCGAACACGGGATCTTCGGCGTGCCAGGCCAGAAACTTACCACTATGCTACAGGCGACCACAGAATTAGAGGCTGAATGAGACAGGTGACTCGTGGCGCTTTTGTTGGTGCTCGACAGCTATATTGGCTATGGACACCAGTGGTTCTAAAACTTGTGTGTCAGCGGTTCTAAAACTTGCGCGCTCACGCCGGATATCTCGGGTGCGGGTGGGGAAAGGGGTGCCTTTATGGGTCAAATTGTGTTATTAGTATCATCATCATGTACCAGGATAGGGAGGAAAGGGGGTGCCTTTATTGGTCGAGTGTTAGTATCATCATCATGTGCCAGGATAGCGGTTCTTATGGGAAAGGGTGCCTTTATTGGTCGAGTGTGTGTTATTAGTATCATCATCATGTGCCAGGATAGCGGTTCTTGGGGGAAAGGGGGCCTTTATTGGTCGAGTGTGTTATTAGTATCATCATCATGTGTGAGGGGGGGGGGGTATTAGGCAACAGGAGGCGACATGTAAAAAATGCCGACAAAGCAATGACGTTGAAGGGGGTATTGTTAGGAAAAGGTAAATACGACTATCTCGCGGGCGATGCGGGTTGGTCGACACAGGGTGTGTTATTGTAGTATCGCTAACATCATATACCAGGTGTTATTATAGCGATTTTTAGTGATACATCATCATCATGTACCACCCTCAACAGCATCATCAACATGTACCCTTCATGTCCTATCATCATCGTCATCATCATGCCACACAAAGTATCAAGCCGATTATTAATGTCTACAGTTTTAGTGCCACATCATCACCAGGGGCCACCCTCAACAGCATCGTCATCAGGGACTACCCTCAGCAAGATCATCATGCTACACAAAGACTCTCGCTATCTCTCTACCTCTCCATCGCTCTTTCTCACTCTCTCGCTCCCTCTCCAGCTCTGGCTCTTTCGCTCTCGCTATCTCGCCATCGCTGTCTCTATCTCTCGCTATATCTCTCCCTCTCCATCGCTCTCTCTCTCACTCCCTTCTCCAGCTCTGTCTTTTTTCGTTCTCTCTCTCTCTCTCCCTTTCCATCTCTGTCTCTTTTGCTCTTGCTATCTCTCACTCTCCATCGCTGTCTCTTTCGCTCTCGCTATCTCTCACCATCTCTCACTCTCTCTCTCTCGCGCTTTCCATCTCTGTCTCTTTCGCTATCGCGCTCTCCATCTCTGGCTCTTTCCCTCTCGCTATCTCTCTCTCTCTCTCTCTCTCCATCGCTGTCTCTAGCTCTCGCTATATCTCTCCCTCTCCATCGCTCTCTCTCTCTCGCTCCCTCTCCAGCTCTGTCTTTTTCGTTCTCATTCTCTCTCTCTCTCCCTTTCCATCATTGATTTTTTTTAAAAAATAAGTCCGTTTTCTTTTCTTTTCTTTTTTCATAACTCAAATATGTGTTGTGGTAATAAATATATGTGAACTATAGAACGAATTTTTGTTTTGGTTTACCCTGAATGTGAAAGAGAGAGAGAGCGTCACTATTTAATGTTAGCACACTACACATGATGATGTTGCCCGAGCCGACCCGCGACGACACGACGACGAGCGACGACCCCCGCGACGACCCGCCGAGCCTCCGCGCGCCGACCCCCGTGCGCCGACCCGAACCAACAAAAGTATAACTTGATCTACCAACTTTCTTAACTGTGCATACTTTCTGAGACCGTCATTATTTAAAGTTACTCTTAGATTTCCAAAAGTTAGCTGATTTACAAACCGGTCACATTACCCATCTTACTACAAAACACGCCAACGGTTATGCCCCATGATGATGATGATGATGATGCCGACGACGTTAAGTCACCATGTCAGCGATACTAAAAACTTTGACACTAATAACACCGACAACATATTTACATCCCGTGACGAACAATCAAAGGGGAAAACACCCCTTTTCTCCATTTTAAGAATCATCACAACCACTTCGTTATTTAGATTTGCACACCTGGTCTTATGGTCACCCGATAACAGCACACTAGCAGCAGATACCCTAAGCGTTATAGAATGTTCACTCTACACCAACGGGCTTGTGTTGATGGGAGGGGACGGTATGGTGACCCGTATTGATGATGATACTTTATATTATCAACACGGAATGTTGACTCTGTGATACAGGTTAAAGGAGGTATTTTATATATAATTATTTATTCCAATTGATATTCAAATACTAAAGTGTTACAGTGAAGCCCCTCTTTAGTTACATTGTTTTCAGGACCGTCATACAATAAGACGACTACCTTGTAGGAGAGAGAGAGAGAGAGAGAGAGAGAGAGAGAGAGAGAGAGAGAGCGAAAGATAGCGAAAGCGATAGCGAGAGCGCAAGAGACAGAGATGGAAAGGCGGGAGAGAGAACGAAAGAGACAGAGCTGGAGAGGGAGCGAGAGAGAGAGAGCGATAGCGAACCACTATTACTGAGAGAGTGATGGAGTGGGAGAGCGATAGAGACAGCGCTGGTGAGGGAGAGAGATAGCGAGATCGATAGCGAGAGCGAAAGAGACAGAGATGGAATGGGAGAGAGAGAGAGAGAGAGAGAGAGAGAATGAAAGAGACAGAGCTGGAGAGGGAGCGAGAGAGAGAGCGATGGAGAGAGAGAGCTATAGCGAAAGATAGAGAGAGAGAGATAGCGAGAGGGAAAGAGACAGAGATGGAAAGGGAGAGAGAGATAGCGAAAGAGACAGAGATGGAAAGGGCGAGAGAGAGAGCAGCGATGGAGAGAACGAGCGAGAGAGAGAGAGAGATGGCGAGAGATAGCGAGAGATAGCGAGAGGGAAAGAGCCAGCGATGGAGAAGGCGTGAGATAGCGAGAGCAAAAGAGACAGAGATGGAAAGGGAGAGAGAGAGAGAGAGTGAGAACGAAAGAGACAGAGCTGGAGAGGGAGCGAGAGAGAGAGAGCGATGGAGAGGGAGAGATATAGCGAGAGATAGAGAGAGCGATGGAGAGGGAGAGATATAGCGAGAGATAGAGAGAGATAGCGAGAGGGAAAGAGACAGAGGTGGAGAGAGCGATATCGAAAGAGACAGAGATGGAAAGGGCGAGAGAGAGAGAGAGAGAGCAGCGATGGAGAGAACGAGCGAGAGAGAGAGATGGCGAGAGATAGCGAGAGGGAAAGAGCCAGAGATGGAAAGGGAGAGAGAGAGAGAGAGTGAGAACGAAAAAGACAGAGCTGGAGAGGGAGCGATGGAGAGGGAGAGATATAGCGAGAGCTAGAGACAGCGATGGAGAGAGAGAGAGAGAGAGATAGCGAGAGGGAAAGAGCCAGCGATGGAGAGTGAGAGATAGCAAGAGCAAAAGAGACAGAGATGGAAAGGGAGAGAGAGCGAGAGAACGAAAAAAGACAGAGCTGGAGAAGGGAGCGAGAGAGAGAGCGATGGAGAGGGAGAGATATAGCGAGAGATAGAGACAGCGATGGCGAGATAGCGAGAGCGAAAGAGCCAGAGCTGGAGAGGGAGCGAGAGAGTGAGAGAGAGCGATGGAGAGGTAGAGAGATAGCGAGAGTCTTTGTGTAGCATGATGATCTTGCTGAGGGTAGCCCCTGCTGACGATGCTGTTGAGGGTGGCCCCTGGTGATGATGTGACACTAAAAATGTAGACACTAATAATCGGCTTGATACTTTGTGTGGCATGATGATGACGATGATGATAGGACATGAAGGGTACATGTTGATGATGCTGTTGAGGGTGGAACATGATGATGATGTATCACTAAAAATCGCTATAATAACACCTGGTATATGATGTTAGCGATACTACAATAACACACCCTGTGTCGACCAACCCGCATCGCCCGCGAGATAGTTGTATTTACCTTTTCCTAACAATACCCCCTTCAACGTCATTGCGTTGTCAGCATTTTTTACATGTCGCCTCCTGTTGCCTAATACCACCCTCACACATGATGATGATACTAATAACACACTCGACCAATAAAGGCCCCTTTCCCCAAGAACCGCTATCCTGGCACATGATGATGATACTAATAACACACACTCGACCAATAAAGGCACCCTTTCCCCCAAGAACCGCTATCCTGGCACATGATGATGATACTAACACTCGACCAATAAAGGCACCCCTTTTTCCCCCCAAGAACCGCTATCCTGGCACATGATGATGATACTAACACTCGACCAATAAAGGCACCCCCTTTCCCCCTATCCTGGCACATGATGATGATACTAATAACACAGTTTGACACATAAAGGCACCCCCTTTTCCCCACCCGCACCCGAGATATCCGGCGTGAGCGCGCAAGTTTTAGAACCGCTGACACACAAGTTTTAGAACCACTGGTGTCCATAGCCAATATAGCTGTCGAGCACCAACAAAAGCGTCACGAGTCACCTGTCTCATTCAGCCTCTAATTCTGTGGTCGCCTGTAGCATAGTGGTAAGTTTCTGGCCTGGCACGCCGAAGATACGGAGCGCCGAGGTCACGCCGACAGACACCCTCGCTCACCCACTTTTAGAACCGCTGACACACAAGTTTCAGAACCACTGGTGGCCATAGCCAGCGAGCGACAGACACCCCCGCTCACCCACTTGAGATAAGCCCCCACGAGATAAGCGATCACCCGGCCAGCCGCGATTAGCGAGGTCAACTCCACTCGAGATAAGCGGTCACCCGAGATTGCATCCTGCGAAAAACGATGCATGTTTGGTGCAAATATGACTCTCATATAGGGACATGCACGAGGCCATAATGTTCAAAACCCGCTTCTTCACTACTAACGTATTAACGGGTGTTCGATCAGAGTGGATCTGGCAGACTCTAATTGTGATGTTCTGTCTGCGGGGGCGTTCAACACACTTAACCTGACAGCTGACTTCATGTGATAGTCTTGGATCCTACTCTGATTGAGTCCTGATCGCAGAGAGAGAGAGAGAGAGAGAGAGAGAGAGAGAGAGAGTATTGTAGAGTGCCCGTTTTGCATCTAGAGTTATTTCCTAGTTTGGCAACAGTTGTGGTAGTTATCCGATGATTTGACAAGTTTTGTTGCATCTTGAGTTTATTTCTGTTGCTTGTGAATTGTCGTTTGTCATTTGACTACCTAGATATTTAAGGTCCTCCACTTGTTTTTCTGTTGCAGTTGTTGGCAATAATACAAATGTAAATAAACCAGGGCTTCAGAGGTTTTGGATATTGCTATTCTCTCGTTTTATCTCGTTTTATGAGATGAGTTAATAGAGTACGGGCAATCATTTATATATATATATATATATATATATATATATATATATATATATATATATATATATATAAACACGGCATGCATGTGCGTATGTGAGTGCGCGTGTTCGTACGTGTGTTTGTGTGTGTAACGATAACCATTGCATTGTTTGGTAGTAGTTTAGTCTGAATATATATTTCATCATCGTCATTGAGTGCCGTCTCCACATGAAGGTTGGCTATCATGGAGCGCCATTCTGCTCTGTCTCTTGCTTTGATGGTGCAGGTTGTCATAAGCTGACATGTCCATCTTTTGATGTTACTCGACCATGTTAGTCTTCGTCTGTCTCCTCTTACTTTGTATTTTCCCTTCCAATATTAGCGTTAGTAGGCTGCTGTGTCTTTTAACTTGCACCAAAAATCTCATTTGAGTTATTTGTGGGTCATCATCATTGCACTCCGAACATGTCCATAGGTGCTCAGATCCCCTCCTCCGCAATTCCCTCAGTGTCCAGCGACTGACGACTCCAGTTCTATGTTGGTTGATAAGTCTTCTTACACGGCCACTAAGTGTCTCATTTCTGGCTGTGCCTAACTTAACTCCTATTTCCATCATCCGAAGAAGTGACGTGGATCTGTGTTTGTCGAAGTCCTGTGCTCTTCCCACATCTCGGAGGGCATTGATGATGTACGCCCGATCCATTGGTTGCCCGTCCTCAACGACAGCGCAGCTAGCCAACCTGTCCGCCCTTTCATTTCCCCGTACTCCCGCATGTCCAGGGACATAGACAAAGGTGACCTTACGTATTTTGGATTTCTGCAAAGACTCTACCCATTGCATGCGTACAGAGCCCGCCTCCACTTTTTTTATCATGCTCACCGAATCACTCAGTATACATGCGTGGGTGTAGTCTTGTGACTCTAACCATTTGAATGCCTTGGTCACTGCCATCACCCCCATTGTCATGCTACTCGTGGTCACGACGTATGCACCACTGTCTTCGTAGGCTATTCTGCCTGCGAGCGTGCTTTAAATGCCCATGCACTTCTTTGGTGTCGTCTTACAGATCCGTCTGTATAGATGACTGCATCTTTCTCATCGGTGTTATCGCAGATGAGACCGTTGACTTCAGTATTGACCACGACCGGGTTCTGTTCCCTACTTTTCCTGTCGAGTGTGACAATACACGAGAAAGTCCCCTTGAATGACGTAGGCACCGGTATCCACTCCTCACCAACGATGATATTGGTAAACCCACAGACCTGTTTGATGACATCTTCTGCTCGGCCCACCCATGATTTGCCTCTTTTTAGCCTGTCACCTTTCTCTGTGTTGAGCACGTGGTGCAATGGATGCTCTGTATCTGTACTAATCTTCAGGTATGCTCTCCAAATCTTGATTCTGTCATCCATGGTTGGAAAGTCAAGAAGATACCTCATTGCTACACAAGGAGTGTCCCTTGTACATCCCAGGATAATGCGCATGGCTTCATTTTGTATTTTCTCCAGCCTATCAATTTGAGTCGTACTGACAGTAAGAATTGCCAGGGCATATTCGATAGGTGCGAGGACTAATCCCTGGAACAGAAGAGTAAGTAGCCTCTGCTCGATGTTGGCAGCTGCCATGACCTTCAAGGCGGCTAATCCTTTGCGGGATTTTGTTATCACATGGTCGACGTGGTCCCGAAAACACAGGCTGCGATCAAACTTAACTCCAGGGTATGTCATCAACTTGTCCCTGGTCACCGCATCAGCTCCCATTCGTACTACCGGTGTGGTCGTATGAACGATATGATTTTCTTATTATTTGTCTCATTTGTCTTATTCTCATTTGTCTTATTTGAATTGTGCTTAGTAGTTCTTTTTTCATTTTTAGTTGTTTTAAGACATCATCGTTTGTTTTCTTATCATTTGTCTTATTTGAATTGTGCTTAGTAGTTCTTTTTTCATTTTTAGTTGTTTTAAGACATCATCGTTTGTTTTCTTTTGATCCAGTTCTTCCTATTCTTCTATAAATTCACATTTCAATAGCTTCATTTTTCCAGTTCTGATCAATACATATTTACTCATGAAATTTCTCGAGCCTTCAGTCTCAGGTAGGATATTCATAACCTAGGTGAGCTCGCTCCACTTAGAGTGTCAAGAAGCTAAGTAATGGGCCAAAATACTTGCTCGACTGATCTCTTTCTGCCGATCCGATCAAATGAGCTCTTGCAGTAATAAAACTAGGTGACTATATAATAGCTGGGAATAAAGAAATGGAGTTTTCCCTCTTTTTACTGTACGAAGATTTGTTGAGTAGCAACCGGATGTTGATTTTAAAACTGGAAACCACTTATTTATTTGTTGTGCTTAGAAACAAGATGGAGATACACTTACTAATTTACCCATTTATTAAACTTTGATAAATAGTTCGATTAAACTTTAATAAATAGTTAAAATAAACTAGGTAAGAATCAAGTGCGTCTGGTACAGCTGTTATCTTTTTTAAAAAAAAAATTAATTGCAGTAAACATCCCACGCACTATCTTCCTCCAGATGTTTACTAGTTTAAGTTTACAGTTGAGTACTGTGTGAGTACACACTCAATCATCAAATTGATCAAACAGTAAACAGATTCAGATTGGATCAATCACCAGTCGTCCAGTCCAATGTTACAAATACATAACATTGGTTTTAACTTTTTTAAAAATGATCATTATGTATCTATCTATTGACCTTTCGAGCCGTAACCGGCCCATAGGGCGTAGACCAAGATACACCTTCTCCTATATGAATTTTTGTTCTAGCAGTTTTCTTTAAAGATATTTTATCAAATCTCGCCATCTGTCTCTGTTCTGTGCAAGCAGTTCTATCTCATTGAGGGAGCCGATTCCTGCTGCTCTTGCCTCTCTCATCAATGTTCTTCTCAGTGTCTCCCTGGGTCTTCCTCTTTTTCTTTTACCTGTTGTTTCCCATATGAGGGCTTGCCTTGCTATTCGATTATTATCTCTTCTCATCACATGTCCAACGTATGACCATCGTCTTTTCTTTATTACTGAAGATATTAGTGGTTGATTGGCGATTTCTCTAATTTCCTCGTTTGTTTTGAATTCGTTCCATTCTATACCAAGTATTTTCCTTAGACATTTATTTCGAATGCGTTCAACTTTGTTTCTATATCTCTTGTTGTTTTCCAGCTTTCACACGCATACGTAAGGGTTGATAGTACATTTGATTTGAATAGCCTAAGTTTTGTGTTTGTGCTAATGAGTTTTGATTTCCACAACTTTTCAAGGCTTCTGAAAGACATTGCTGCTTTAGCCAGTCTGATTCTAATTTCTTTGCTCGTATCCCCTTCTCGATCAATGTGACTTCCAAGATAGATGAAGTGATCGATCTCTTCTACTGGTTTGTTTTCCATGTATATTTTGTCACTTGTTGGAATTAAACTTTTCATGACTTTAGTCTTTTCATGATTGACCTCAAGCCCAATTTTGCTGGCTATTGATGATAGTTCATTTGTGTTTTCCTGCATCGTTTTTATCTGATTGCTGATGAGAACTATGTCATCAGCAAAGTCCAGGTCCTCCAAATGGTCTCCTTGTATCCATTCGATGCCTTTATTACCAGTGCAGCATTTCTTCATTATGAAGTCCATAACAATTCCAAGTAACAAGGGCGATAAAATACATCCTTGTTTAACCCCAGTTTCTATTGGGAAACAGAAAAAAAAAAAAAAAAAAAAAAAAAAAAATGTTATACATTATGTATGAATGGGCATAATATTGAATTATATATGAGGACGAGGCAAGACGCCAGTCTCAAGACACAGAGGTTGTCACCCGTTGTGAGTTCAAATCTCGGCTGCACCAGTTGGGAGTTGGGAGTTGTATTTTTGATTTCTGATTCTCTCTGTCGCAACCACACCTGGTCTCAGCGGCAAGGCCTGAAAAATATCAATAATTATTGATTATCAGATTTAAATTAAATATGATGATTTAATTGTTAATTATTTATGGTAATAATATATTTCCCTGATTTAATACTTTAAGGAACTATTAAATCAGGGAAATACATACGGAAATACAGAGTTTAAACATAGGCAGTATGATGAACAGGAACATGTCTGTGTTAGTCACATCTCACATCTTTGTGTGTCCGTGTCTGTGTTAGTCACATCTCACATCTTTGTGTGTGCATGTCTGTGTTATTCACCTCTAGTGACTCGGGCACATGGTGCTCATAAACCTCGGAGGGCAGACCATCTAAGGGCAGAATCCCCTACAGAAAAGACAATCTGCTGCCTTGCAGGAAGATTGGGGACAATCAAAGGCAAGGGAAAGCAAACCCGAATAAAATGCTGGCTGAAATCAGATGCACTGGGCCACTGGCGCAGAACACAGTGCAACGTATTAACGGGTGTTCAATCAGAGTGGATCTGACAGACTCTGATTGTGATGTTCTGTCTGTGGGGGCGATCAACACACTTAGCCTGACAGCTGACTTCATATGAGAGTCTGGAATCCTTACTCTGATTGAGCCCTGAACGCAGAGAGAGAGAGAGAGAATGGGCATTGAAACAGAATAAAAAGAACAAAGCAGCTGGTATAGATGGAATAACAACAGAAATGCTACTAGCCTGTAAGGAAACAGCTATAGATTGGCTTACTATCATATTCAATATGGCTTGGGAAGAAAGAAAAGTCCCAGATGACTGGCAAAAAGCTATCATTGTCCCATTTTGGAAGAATAAGGGAAGTAAAAGGGAGTGTGAAATGTACAGAGGAATATCCCTATTGAGTCAAGTTGGTAAAATGTATGCTAAAATATTGGAGAGGAGAGTAAGATACATAATAGAACCTCAATTAAGTAATAATCAATTCGGATTTAGAAAAGGCAAAAGCTGTACTGATGCTATATTTATATTGAGACAACTTGATCGTGTGGACAGGAACAAACTTTGGCAAACTTTAGAAACCTACGGGGTAGCAGGACAACTACTAGAAAATATAATGGCATTATAAAAAAACAGTCAAAGTGCCGTCAGAACATCGGAAGGTCTGTCAGAATGGTTTCAGGATTGATAAAAGCTGCACAAACTACAGTATGAAAATTAACACAGCAAAAACAGAGGCTATAAGAATAAGCAAATTAAGACACCCATTAAACATCAAGATCAAAGATAAAGAAATAAAACAAGTAGAGAAATACAAGTATTTAGGCACAATGTTCGCAAAAGATGGAAAACTAGACAGAGAAATTGACATGAGAATACAAAAGCAAATGCTGTCACATACCAGCTTTCACCATTGCTAAGACATCAAAACATTTCTATGCCAGCTAAACAACAAATGATAAATAGCATCTTCATACCAACTTTGTGCTATGAAAGTCAAACATGGACCCTTTCTAAATCACATTTAAGAAAGATCAATACATGTGAGATGCGTTGCTTGAGAAAAGTAACAAACAACACAAGAAGAGGTAGAATACCAAATGAAACCATAAGAAAAATAGTAGGAACAAAACCCTGCCAAGAATATATAGAACAACAACAATTTAAATGGTTTGGCCACCTGGTCAGAATGAATCCTCACCAATCACCATCAAGGGTGTTCTTCTCAAGAATGCATGGAAAAAGACCAAGAGGAAGACCCAGAAGAAGATGGATAGATGCAGTGACAGAGACATGTAACAACAAAGGGAAATCACTAATTCAGACAATTCGAGCAGCACAAGAACGACAAATGATATAAACCACGACACCTTTTAGGTATCAGTGAAAAGAGAAAAGAAGAAGAAGAAGAAGATATTATAAGTTATAACATACTCCATAGCATTGTGATTGCCAAATTTATTGTTTAGTTTACTTAGTTGCTTAATCTTGTTCCCTCGAGCATCGCTAGATGTCACATAGAGTTAGAGCTCGTTGTGTTTTTACCGTCCATCTCTATTCTTGGCGAGATGTTCAATCTTATCTGATGAGTCTATGCCTGCCAACTTTGCTTCTCTTATAAGTGTTCTCTTTAGTGTCTCTCTAGGTCTTCCTTTTTATCTGTATCCAGATGTTTACCATAGAGATGAATATTCTAAGTTTGGTTTTCTTACTTAGTATTTTTTATTTCTATATTTTTTTCAGGTTCGTTAAATTTGCTGCTGTTTTTGCTATCCTGCCTCTGATCTCTTTCTTTGAGATATAAGATATATATATATATATGTATATAAAAGATATATATATAAGTAAAAAGTAAAGTACCCCCGTCACGCCATGTGGCGTATAGGGATAAGGTGTTAGTGACCATAAATTTTACAGACCTTCGGCACATGATTTTTGGGGTAATGTGGTTGGTATTTTGCCCGTGCCACTTTACTTTCCCAGATAAAAATCCGGTACCCATTAAAGGCTGGGTGAACCGGAAGCCGCCGGTTGGGATCAAACCCTAGCTCTTGTCCTTTGTAGTCCAGTTCACTAACCACTGAGCTATCACGGCTCCCAAAAGATATATACACACACACCAAGATATATATAGTAGTTTACTTTTTCCAATGTTTGATGATTTAAATATATATTGCCATCTTGGAAAGGGGGGGGGGGGTATTTTTATTTTTCATTTGTTTGTTTGTTTGTTTGTTTGTTTTATTCCTGTTGGTTTCAAGTTCTATTCTTTCCGTCATGGATGATAGGGTAGCTATAATATTTGGCATCTTGTTGTTACTACCAGTTAGGAGTACTGTTCATTAATTCATTGGGCGCTGTCTTCACATTGAAGGTTGGCTACCATGGAGTGTCAGTTTTCTCTGTTTCTTGTCTCGATGATGCACGTTATCATAGTTTTACCTTTTCACTTTTTGATGCTATCAGTCCACTTTAGTCTTGGTCTGTCTCTACTTATTCTGCCTCTTTCCTTCCCTTCCAAGATAACTTTTAGAAGGATTTTATGTCTCTTCACATGTCAACAAAATTTCAGTTGTCTTTTTCAAATTGTGTTAAGTAGTCATCATCATCATTGAGTGCCGTATCCGCAACGAAGGTTGGCTACCATGGATCGCCATTCCACTCTGTTTCTTGCTTTTATGGTGCAGGTTGTCATAGATTGACTTGTCCATCTTTTGATGTTACTTGTCCATGTTAGTCTTGGTCTGCCTCTGCCTCTTTTACCTTTTATTTTCCCTTCCAAATAAAACTTTTAGTAGGCTGTTGTGCCTTTTAACATGCCCCAAAAATTTCATTTGTCTTGTTTTAATTGTATTTAGTAGTTCTCTTTTTATTTTCAGTTTTAAAACTTCATCGTTTGTTATCTTTTGTTTCCATCCAATTCTACCTATTCTTCTATAAATCCACAATTCTAAAGGCGTCAATTTTCTGTTCTGTTTTTTTGTCTAATGTCCATGTTTCTGCACCATACAGGAATATTGAGAAGATATAGCATTTTGCTATTCTTAGTTTCAGCCCTGCTGTTATTTGTTTTGTTGTTAGTATATTTTTCATGGCATTAAAGTTACTTTTTGCCATACTTATTATTTTGTTTATTTCAATTTTACATTTTCCATCATTGGTTATAGTATGTCCCAGGTAGTTGTAGCTCTGGACTGTCTCCAGATGTATTCCTTCAACTTTGATATTTATTTGTAGGTCTTGAGAATTTTCTTTGTTTATGATCATAGTTTTAGTCTTTTTGATATTCATTTCTCATCCATATTTTTTGCTTGTTATGTTTATCACATTAAGCAATTGTTGTAGGTCTTTAGGATTTTCTGCTAGTAGAACAGTATCATCAGCATATCTTAGTTTATTGATTATCTTTCCATTAATGTTTAGGCTGGCATCTCTGAGATGTTTTTAAAGATTTGCTCAGTGTATAGATTGAACAAGCTTGGTGATTGGATGCATCCTTGTCTTCTTCTTCTTCTTCTACCTTTTAGCTCCCAGTGGAGCATAGGTCTTCAACAAACACTTTCCAAGTCGTTCTGTTTTTTGCAATTCTTTTAAGATCATTCCATGTCTTCCCCATCATCTTCATCTCTGCTTCAATCTGTCTTCTCCAAGAATTCCTTGGTCTTCCTCTTTGTCTTTTCCCCTGGGGATTCCAAAAAAGGGCCTGTTGTGTAATACTCTCAGTTGGTTTCCGTAGTGTGTGTCCTATCCATCGCCATCGTCTTCGCTGTATTTCTTTATCCACTGGTATTTGACCGGTACATTTCCATAATTCCACGTTAGTGACTTTGTCCTGCCATTTCCATCCTTTATTCTGCGCAAGCATCCATTAATGAAAGTCTGTACCTTCGTGATTGTCAATTTTGTTATTCTCCATGTTTCACAGCCATATAATAGAACCGACTTAACATTGGAGTTGAAAATTTGTATTTTTGTATTTAGCCTAATTTCTTTGGATTTCCATATGTTTCCCAGTGCAATGAAAGCTCCTCTTGCTTTTGATATCCTTATTTTGGTATCGTTTTCTGTTCCTCCCTCTTTGTCTATATTACTGCCCAGATATATATAAGATTGTACGTCTAGTAGAGGTATTTCTCCTAGTTTTATTTGGTTATTGCCAACTGCATTAATTCTCATAATGTTGGTCTTATCTCTATTAATCTTTAGTCCTAGCTGTTGTGATCTCTCATCTAATATACTCATTTTATCTTGCATCTGTTGGTGGCTGTGTGATAGGAGAGCTATGTCATCAGCAAAGTCTAAATCATCAAGTTGTTTGGTTAGTGACCACTGGATCCCATTTCTGTTGTTTGAGTTATTTTCATAATCCAATCTATGGCCAGTAGAAAGAGAAATGGAGACAGAAGGCATCCTTGCCTTACTCCTGTTCTTATTTCAAATGCTTCTGTAAGCTGTCCGTCATGCACCACACTACATTTTGTTCCTTCATACATTGTTTTTATCAGGTTAATAAACTTTATCGGGATTCCATAATGACTCAGCAACTTCCAAAGCATTCTTCTGTCTAAACTATCAAATGCCTTTTCGTAATCTATGAATCCAATATAAAGTGGGGATTTTAGTTCTAAACTTTGTTCAACTATTATACGTAAAGTAGTTATTTGATCAGCACATGATCTGTTCTTCCTAAAACCTGCTTGTTCATCTCTCAAGTGTTTCTCTATAGCCTCTTTTAGTCTCTCCAGAATGATTCTGCCTAATATTTTTCCTGGCACTGATAGTAGCATAATTCCCCTATAATTAGTGCACTCCTGTAAACTTCCTTTCTTGGTAGTTTGATCATATAACCTTCTCTCCAGTCTTTAGGTATTTCTTCCCTCTCCCAAATTTTATCCAATAGATTATGTAACATCTTGGTAGAGGTGATAATATCTGCTTTGATGGCTTCCGAAGGAATTTCATCTGGTCCTGTGGCTTTACCATCTTTTAATAGTTTGATGGCTTTCATTATTTCTTCTATGCTTGGTTTTCCACAGTTAACATGTAACTCTTCTTCTACTGGTAGTATATCTGGAGAATTATTTGAGCCGGGTCTGTTCAAAAGTTCTTCAAAGTGCTCTTTCCATCTCTCCATTTGTTCCCTTATATTACTAAGCAGATTTCCTTTCTTATCTTTGATAAAGGCGTTGATCTGTTTGTATTTTCCACCTAATTTCTTTGTGCTGTTGTACAGTTCTTTCATATTCCCTTTATTTGCTGCTTCTTCTGCCTCTTTAGCTAATTCATCTATATATTTCCTCTTATCCCTTTTAATGCATCTTCTCACTTCTTTGTTCACCTCTGTGTAAGCTTCCTGTGTCTTGGCTTTATTACTTCTTGTTTTGCTTTTATTTATGTCTGCTTTCTTGTTCTTTCTTTCTTTAATTTTATCCAGGGTCTCTGCTGTCATCCATGCCTTATTCTGGCGTTCTCTTTTCCCCAGTGTTTCTTCGCATGTCTCTTTCCATATATTTTTTACCTGTTTCCAATGATCTTCTATATTTATTGTATTTTCTAGTTGTTGGAGGACTTGGTATTTGTTTGATATTCTATTGACCTTTCGAGCCGTAACCGGCCCATAGGGCGTAGACCAAGATACACCTTCTCCTATATGAATTTTGTTCTAGCAGTTTTCTTTTAAAGATATTTTATTAAATCTCGCCATCTGTCTCTGTTCTGTGCAAGCAGTTCTATCTCATTGAGGGAGCCGATTCCTGCTGCTCTTGCCTCTCTCATCAATGTTCTTCTCAGTGTCTCCCTGGGTCTTCCTCTTTTTCTTTTACCTGTTGTTTCCCATATGAGGGCTTGCTTTGCTATTCGATTATTATCTCTTCTCATCACATGTCCAACGTATGACCATCGTCTTTTCTTTATTACTGAAGATATTAGTGGTTGATTGGCGATTTCTCTAATTTCCTCGTTTGTTTTGAATTCGTTCCATTCTATACCAAGTATTTTCCTTAGACATTTATTTTCGAATGCGTTCAACTTTGTTTCTATATCTCTTGTTGTTTTCCAGCTTTCACATGCATACGTAAGGGTTGATAGTACATTTGATTTGAATAGCCTAAGTTTAATATGTGACTGCAAATTTATCTTTAATTCCTTGTTCTTTAAGAAACCCTACATTGAAATACTTTCTGCCCTTATTCGTTGTAGTATACCTTTTTAATTTAATTTTAAGTTTGGCTAACAGAAGATGATGATCAGAAGCTATATCTGCCCCTCTATATACTTTTACATCCTGTAAGGATGACTTAAACTTATTATTAATATCCTTGTCTTACTCCTCTTTTTATGTCCATGGGTGTAGAGTTCTCCTTGTTATGTTTTATTATTGCTGTTTGCTCCCAGTACAAATTACATATTATATCTCGTTTCAAATCACGTGCCCAACTTCAAAACACTATTACTCAGTAACCGTTTATTAAAAACTGTTGAAATTTTCCAAATGTTATTAGAATGCAAAAGACCCTTTAAATGTATATTTAACAAATATCTTGCAGCTGCAGTTTTCTTAAAGCGGCGAATTTCTTTGATGTTTGTCAAAATTGTAAATTGTGAACCCCTAAATAATAGAAATTACCGTAGTTGCTGGTCTATGATTAAGTTTCACTAGGTAAAGGCGTGGCCGTAATGGGGAAATAACCTAATAAGACAAAACACCAGGAGAATTATTGTCTTCTCAGTTCGAGGATGGACAATAATATCAAGGTATACCTGTATGTCCAATTTTCATAGTTGTGTGGTCCTGATAAGGACCGTTTGTTGAACTAATTTAAGGTAATATAGGGGCCAACATTGTGGGGGCTATATACTTTCATTCTGAATCAGACGAGTCTAAAAGATTAATAACTGTTTGGGGTTGAACATTCCAGAAACCATCATTTTTCCAATATTCCTCTTCCTGTTTTAAGACGTGGTCTTCACATTTAGCCCAATAATCTTTGTCTATATTTAATAAAGCGAGATTAGCAAGAGTCTTTACATCGCATATTTTGAATGTTGTATTTTCATCTGCCACTTGTCCTTTTAATTTTGCCCAGATTAGTTCTATTGGATTTAAATGAGCATGGTAAGGTGGCAGCCTCAAACTTATATGACCGTGCTCTTGGATAATCTTATCTATTTGAAAAATCTTTGTCCTTTGTTTTTGCTTTACTAGAGATAGTAATTCAGGTTTTAAGTAGATGTTATTAAATTGTATGTGCTCCTTTGTGAGCCATATCTTAATAGCATCTTTTGTACTGGATGACGTCGGGACTTTATCTTCAAGTGCAACAATGTTGTGGTACACTGCATTGTCCATTATTAGGCAAGATGGTCGATCTAGTGATGGGAGAACAGAATTTTCAATCCAATGTCTAAATATGTGACCATTCATCTCAGAGTGATAATCCCGATTGTCTATGGATTTTGAAAGAAAAATGAGCTCTGCATTCTGTATTAGTCCATGTTGTCGACTACCTGCATGAGCAATTATCAAGCGCTGTCCTTTGCTGCTAGGTATTAATCTCTTAATCTTTCCATCTGATGACTGCCATTCCCTTTGGTTAGTATGGTGAGCATTGATCCATGTTTCATCCAAGTACACAATATCATAACCTTGCTTGCGCACCTCTTTTACTTCACGTAAGTACTTGCTTCTCATGACTACTATATGCGGCTTCTCACAGATGATGTTTCGTCCATTGGAATACTTTCTGAATGTAAAGCCTGCAGCTCTCACATTCCTCCATAATGTAGACTTTGATATTTCAATACTGTTGTTCTTTTTCAGCGATACTTTTAATTTTCTTATTGTAACAGTTTCATTCATACCCAACATTTTGCGAATTTCACTTCTAATAAGTTCACTGTCGAAATTATCCAACATTTTTGCTCTTCCTTGTGATTTTGTATATTTTGAACATTGACGGTCACGTGCTTGAATCCAGCAATTAAATGAGTTTAGATAAATCCAAAATGTGTCTTGTCCTATTCTCAGGGTTTTCTAAAGAATGAAATAATCTTCCTCGTTTAGCCTCTTTTCAAAAATAGTCATACATTTTTATTGCGATGTTTTGTAAACTGCAGAATTTCATTTTAAGACTCATGATAAATGTTATCGTTCCACGTCTCCACCTATGAATGAACGGAAATGGAACACACAATTTCTTGTGTTTTTTACAAGTGTCTAATTGTGTCAAAAAACCACGGTAAAAGCGTGCAAACACGTCAATTTTACCGTGTATGGATTTTTACTCGCTATTTTTAACTTAAAATACTGTAAACATTAAGTTTTGACTACATCAATGGGTCGTTATAAATTTATATAAATCAAATAAGCAACAATAATAACCAAATGTTTTTTTTTATGAAATTAATTCCCTGTTGGGTTCTAATCATTATAACTTTACATGCAAATTTTGAACAACTTACAACAAGCGGTTAAAAAGCTATCAATTTTAAAAGTTGGGCACGAGTTATGAAACAAGCTATAGTCGTATGTCTGTGTCGTCTAGATTTATATCCTTTAGGCAGTCTATAAGCTGATTCGACAAAAAGAGAAAATACTGGATAGCTTGGTGTCATGGCATGGAAAACAGTCAACAACAGAACTGATACGATGCACTGTAGATAGAAGATTGTGGAGGGACATGATCGCCTACGCCAACCGGCAGGGTACATGATGATGATGATGATAAGCTGATTATAGTGTATTCTATCGAAAGCTTTGGTGTAGTCTATGAAGTAGGCATATATTGGTTTGTTTACTTCTATGTACTTTTCAATCAATGTTCTCATGCTGAATATGGCTTCTTTTGTGCTACTGTTTTTCCTGAATCCAAATTGTTGCTCATCTAATTCAGTATTGATTTTATTATGAATCCTTTCCTGTATAGCTTTTAGTAAAATTTTTGTTACCTGGCTCATTAGGCTTATTGTTCTAAAATCACTGCATTCAACTGCACCATTCTTTTTAGGCAATGCAATGAAAGTTATTGTTTTTAGCCATTCTTAAAACAATAGTTAGAATTTCTCTCCATGGCTTTCTTTGGAGTGTTTATGTGATGAGGCTCCAATCTCTTTCTCGGTGGTAGTACTTTTCATATTTTCAGCTGATTCAGAACTTCCTTGTTTCTATTTTTTTTCTTCCACCCAATTCTTCCCTTTTTTCTGTAGATCACATTTCAAAGGCTTCAATTTTCTGTTCTGTAGGGAGCACTATATCACCAGCAAAATCTAGATCTTCCAGGTATTTCTTGTCATACTATTTAATGCCATTATTGCCTTTGCAACATTTACTCATTATGTAATCAATTGTAATTCCAAATAGCAAAGGTGATAGTATGTATCCCTGCTTTACTCCTGTTTCATTCCAAAACCAATCAGTCATTCCCGGCTCTGTGAACTGTGCACAGTATAGCCTCCATATATGTCTTTTATGATGATAATTGTTGGTGGTATTCTGTCATGTTTCAAGATATTTTTTTTACACAAGGACAATCTATGTATGCTGTCAAACGCTTTTTTTTAAATCAATGAAACTGCAGTTAATGGTTGTTGTTTTTCTGTATGTTCTTTTAGCATTACCCTTAGAGTGAATATTTGGTCATTACATATTCTCCCCTTTCTGAATCCTACTTGTTCTTCATGCATAATATTATCTACATCATCTTTTATTCTATTCAGCAAGATTCTACACAAAACCTTGGAGGCAACTGATAACAGTGTACTTCCTTTCCTGTTATTGCAATCTTTAATATTGTCTTTTTTAAGTAAATTGATAATGGTCCCTTTCTTTCATTTTGTAGGAACTTTTTCTTCATCCCAAATTTTATTAAATAACTTTCTTAAGTGGAATAAGTTTGAGTATTAAATGATTTTTGCATCTCTGCGGTTATTTTATTTATGCCAGAGGCTTTATTATTAGCCATATGTTTCACTGCTAATTCAATTTCTGTTATAGTGATTTCTTTTATATTGATGTCTAGATGTGGAGTTGGTGAATCTTTTTCAAACTGGGATTTGAGCAGTTAAGAATATCCTGGATATGTTCAGCATATCAGGCTTTTTATTAGCACTAAAAGTTAGTAAGGTGCCATCTTTACTCAGAACAGGTCAGCCATTTGATGTATAGGAGGCTGTTAGTTGTTTCTGTATATTATATAATACCTTACTATTTCCAGTTTTTGAATCTATTTCAGCTTCAACTGCCAGATTATCTAAATAAGTTCTTTAATCACGTCTTGCTGAGTTTTTCACACTATTATCAAGGTCTTTATATGTTGCTTTTGCTAGGATTTTACTGAGCTTAGTCTTGACATTTAACAAGACTAGTTTGGCTTCATGCCTATTTTGGATATATTTTCATGTGATGTCTGAGATCCATGCTTTTCTTTCACTTCCCTTAAATTCAGCACTTAATTCAGCCGATTTCAATACTGCCATGTTGTGAATATCCCATAGTTCCTCAATATTTAATTCATCTATTGCATCCAAAGCTTCAAAACGATTGCTTAGTTCTAGATTAAATTGTCCTTTGATAGTCTTATATCATCTTTTAATTTGTTACTGTCTATATATTTCAAGATGTGTTTAGTTACTACAGTAGATATTTATCATATGTGACTGACAATGGCAGTTTATTAGAATAATGTGGCCACATATTGCATTGTTACTTTTAAATGCGATTGGGACCTAAGATAAGAGCCTATGATCTGAAAGCAGTCTTTACTTTGCTACAATACTTATAACATAGCTGACAATTAACATCGTCTGTTAACCAATGTCAAGTCTCTAATCTATATCTAGTGGCATCCACATGATTCTTTTGAAAATAGGCAACACATAGAGCTAGCCAAGTGAATTGAAGTAAAAGAGGGAAAGAAAACTCAGTCTCAAAATATATAAAGTTTGATATGTTGGGACGTAAGGAGCTAGTCTGAAATCTCACAGATAACTTTACAACACAAGGAAATAATAACTTATTTTCAGAACAATTCTTAAAGAAAAAAATATAATTGCCATCTGTTATTTCAGTACTATGGTACATTTATGACAATTTATCTTTAAAAAATAAGCATAAACTCCCTCAAGTTAAATTTATTGTGTGATTTACAAATGACAAAAGTCACCCACTTTACAACAATATAGTATTCATGAAGAGAGTAATGTTTCATGTAACATAAATGTAATTTACTATTGAATGGTGACCGCAGCTAAGACAATGTTTAAGATAATGAATGAATAGATGAACATCAAGAAAGAGTTGACAATCTACCAAAAAGTGACATGTATACTTGGTAGGGAATAATATGCATAAAGCAATGAAGAGCCAAGAGGTGAATGCTTATTTGTTTCTTATAAATTCTTATACATTTTGTTTAATGTATTATTATTATTTGTTCTTTAGTATTATCACTCTCTGTTTGATTGGGTTTAATAATGGCGGATGAATTCAATATGAACATTTAAATGTCTAGTGCCGTATTATGGGCCTGTTGATTGTTGACCTGTGTATGAATTGACCTATTGGAGATCATGCTTGGTAAGGATCATTAATTATTTTTTTTTTTTTACTCGTAACTAACAGTACCCTACACATTGTCTTTTGCTGGGGTCATGATGATTAGTGATTTAGTCAACATTGAACACACTCCCAAATTTTAGATCTTGATGCAGATTGTGGCAAGTTTATTTGTTAGGACTTACTTTCCTGCTTGTATTAATTCTGCTGCTGTGTTGTTGAATTCAAGAGATTTTCCTTTATTATGTTCTTTAATTGCATCCTCCAAATTCTCATGGAATAGACAGATGTAGGCCTACTTCTTAGGTTTAAGCATATTAGGACAGTTAGGTCTCCATAACAGGGATGTGTGGCTAGATATATTGCAGGTCCTGTGCAAGGTTGACACTTGGTAACAAAGATCATTGGAGAGTCAAGAATTTCTGCCCTAAATACTATCTTTGGCTTGAAAGGACAATAGATATATAGCTAGGTCTTGTCTAGCTTCAGTTTTGTATATTTCTGAGGTATGTTCAACATGTTGTTCTGTGAGGTATATGATGCTGATCTTGAGTGACTTTGGATGTTCATACTATAGCATTTTGTTGAAATTTATTATTGTATATTAATATTATAATTATAAAATTGTATTTTATATGTTTCTATTATTGAAAACATAGGAAACAATTAACATGGTGATCTACTCATCATCATGAATTCAATCCAAAAGTAGATGATTTATTGAGTTATTTGCAGGTCATCATCATTGTGCTCCTATCGTATCCATAGGTGCTCAGATTCCTACCTCAGCAAGTCCTGCAGTGTCCAGTGGCTGACAACTCCAGTTTTGTGTTGGTTGATAAGTCTTCTTATACACCCACTAAATTTCTTGTTTCTGACTGTGCCCATCTTAACTCCCATCTCTTTCATCCGAAGGAGTGACATGAACTCATTTTTGTTGAAGTCCTGTGCCCTTCCCACATCTCAGAGGACATTGGTGATGTCTTCAACATTGGTTGACCATCTTCAATGACAGCACAGCTAGCCAACCTGTCAGCTCATTCATTTCCCTGTACTCCTGCATGTCCAGGGACATAGACAAAGGTGACCTTATGTATTTTTGACTTCTGCAATGACTCTACTCATTGCATACATACAAAGCCCGCCTCAACTTTTTTATTATGCTCATCAAATCACTCAGTATGCAGTCGTGGGTGTAGTCTTGTGACTCTAATCAGATGAATGCCCTGGTTACTGCCTTCATCTACATCGTCATACTACTTGTGGTCATATCATATGCACCACTGTCTTCTTTGACTATTCTGCCAGCCGAGCGTGCTGTAAATGCCCATGCACTCCTTTTGTGTCATATTACAGATCCGTCTTTATAGATGACTGCATCTTTTTCATCTGTGTTATCCCAGATGAGACCGTTGACCTCCCCATTGACCATGATTGGGTTCTGTTACCTACATTTCCTGTCAAGTGTGACAAAACACAAGAATATCCCCCTGAATGACGTAGGCACCAGTATCTACTCCTTGCCAGTGTGATATTGGTAAGCACACAGACCTGTTTGATGTCATCTTTTGCTTGGCCCACCAATGATTTGCCTCTTTTTAGCCTGACACTTTTCTCTGTGTTGAACTCGTCGTGCAATGGATACTCCTTATCTGCACTTATCTTCAGGTATGGTTTGTCTTGAGGCAAGACGCCAGCCTCGAAGCAGAGAGGTTGTGGTTTCAAATCCCAGCTGCACCGGTTGGGATTTTTATTTATGATTTTTCTCTGCGGTAACCACCCCTGGTCTCAGCAGCGAGTCTTGGCTTGAAATATTAATTACTCATTGACGGAAAAAATATGAGTACCTCCAAAGTCGGAGTTATCTGCCTATGTGGCGAGGGACCACTGTGCACACTGCTGCCAGGGAAAGATGGATTAACACGCAAAATTCAGTTCCTAGTCTCTAGGGACTTCGTCAGAGGTAAAAGCTGGCGAACGTAAAAAAGAATCTTCAGGTATGCTCATGCCCTCCAGATCTTGATCCTGTCATCCATAGTTGGAAAGTCAAGTAGATACCTCATTGCTACACGGAGTGTCCCTTGTACGTCACAAGAAAATGCACATAGCTTCATTCTGTATTTTCTCCTGCCTGTCAATTTGCGTCGTCCCGACAGTAAGAATTGTTAGAGTGTACTCGATTGGTGTGAGGACTAGTCCCTGGAACAGAAGGGTAAGTAGCCTCTGCCCAATGTTGTAGCAGCCATGACCTTCAAGGTGCCTAATTGATTGTACTTCCGGTGAGATCCAAGATGGTGGTGTGTTTTCGCCTGTTTGTTTCCAAGGAAGTGTGATTTTATTTACTTGTTCTTCTAAATGAAGAAAATTAAAAGCTCACAGTGTATTCATGTCCCAAAGAGCTGATTGACTGGAGTTGGCCAGTCTATAACGTGGAGATGGGTTCTGTACCATGTGACTGAGTGAGTGCGCATGAGTCTAGACTTCTAGACTATCCACAGTAGGTGATTAATGAAACATATCATGATCAACAAGTCTAGCAAAGATAATTCTCCTGAGCACAGTTACCACCTATTGAAGTTTTATCATTGTCTTAAAAATATCAACCAAGAAGACTCAATTAATATTTTAACATTTACATTTCATTTGTGCAACTGTTAGTTTTAAGAATATCCTACATCGTGAAGACGAGTTGTCAGACAACTATACCTCATTTGCTATGGACCAGAAGAATAAACTGAGTTCTCCACTCCTAAATATCAACAGTTTGCAGAGCCCGACAGCAGATGGAAGTGAAACTATATGTGAGGCTGAAGAAATCCAAGAGGTAAATGTTTATTTACTGTGTTAAATTTTCAACTGTGATAATTATAAAATGGTTTAACAGGAAGAAAGTTGATTATAAGGGTTCCCTCCATGCCTAAAGGCATGGGGGGGGGCATGTCCCTCATATAGCTGATGGGGGTACAATGTCTCCAAGTTCCATCTTATTCTAACCACTTGTTTGTATGTAACTAACATTTTTCTATATCATATTGGTTTTTTTCTCTTTAATGTTCAAGAGCCCAGGTATATGGGACAGTTAGGTTCAGGGTCACAGGTCTGGTAGAGTTAAATCTTTATCAGCATTTTAAGGTCTTCAGTTAACCTGCTCTATATATTCTCAAATCTATTACCTTGTCTTGATGTGTCTGTCCCTTGTTGTAGATTGTTGGGACAGAGATGATGTTGGCTACCTCTTTACCCCATGTTTCACTATCTAATATAGATTTGCATTTGCCTCTCCATTCTTTTATGTTATCTTCTAATTTTTTTGGGTCTGCCTCGCTCTAACTATGGTTATGGTTATTCAAAGACCCCGGTATCCCAGCAAACGAATGGAAATCCATAATCGTTCAACCGCCCGTGCCAGTGGAATCATCTGAATTAACATCTTATCGAACATCCAGACAAAGAAAGGCAGTTGCAGTCCCCATCATAGCAAACACAGCACACGTCAAAAGACATGGCATGCGTGTTATAGCACCGACAGTGAACGCATCTGAACTATCCTTCATCATACGATATCATTCATCGTAAGCAATCTCTCTCTCTCTCTCTCTGCGATCAGGACTCAATCAGAGTAGGATTCCAGACTCTCACATGAAGTCAGCTGTCAGGTTAAGTGGGTTGATTGCCCCCACTAGCAGAACATCACAATTAGAATCCACCAGATCCACTCTGATTGAACACCCGTTAAAACGTTGCACTGTGTTCTGCGCCAGTGGCCCAGTGCATCCGATTTCAGCCAGCATTTTATTCAGGTTTGCATTCCTTAGCCTTTGATTGTCCCCAATCTTCCTGCAAGGCAGCAGATGATCTTTTCTGTAGGGGGATTCTGCCCTTAGATGGTCGGCCCTCCCAGGTTTACGAGCACCATCTGCCAGAGTCACTAGAGGTGATTAACACAGGCATGCACACACAAAGATAGGAGATGTGACCAACACAGACTTGCACACAGCGATACGAGGCATGACTAACACTGACACACATCAAGATATATGACACATGGCTAACATAAACATGCACACAAAGATATGACTTGTGACTAACATAGACATGCACACAAAGATATGAGATATGATCAACATAGACATGCACACACAAGGATATGAGATGTGACATACACAGATATGCACACACAAAGATATGAGATATGACTAACATAAACATGCACACAAAGATATGAGATATCTAACCCAAACATGCACACATAAAGATATGACACATGACTAACACAGATACACACTAAGATATGAGATATGACTAAACACATACACACATAAAGATATGAGACATGATTAACAAGGACACACCAAGATATGAGATATGACTAACATGTCACACACCAAGATATGAGCCATGGCCAGCACACACACACACACACAAGCTAAGATATGAGCCATGGCTAGAGCATAAACACACTAAGATATGAGCCATGGCTAGCACAGAAACACATTAAGATATGAGCCATGGTTTCACGGCAAAACACCAAGAAATGAACCATGTCCAGCACAGAAACACATTAAGGTATCCATATGCTTGGGTTTGTCGTAGTACTCTTCTTAACGTGGGAATCATCAACATACGAGACGCAGGCCCCGATTAACTGTTCACAGGTTTCGTTCAAACAGTTGTCCGCAGATTTGACAGTGCAGTCTGACCCGTAGAACGTTCCCTTGCATGTACAGTTCCTGGTTGACTGTTCACAGGTGTCGTTGAAACAATTGTCCGGACATTTGAGAGTACATTCTGATCCGTAGTACATTTCCTTGCACGTACAGTCTGTACTTTCCGGGTCACATATGATGTCACAGCCATCAGAACACGTCTGTTTGCACTGTAGCCCAAAATTACCATCGGGACAAATGTCTCTACAGATGTAGCCAGGACGTTTACATTGTAGGCATTTTCTGGATTTTTCCTCACATAAAGGACAGACACTAAGACACGACCCGGAGCAGTCGTGTCCATAGATTCCATGTGAACAGTTGCCGTGAAACTTACCGACAATGACGTTATATCCTTTGCAGTACCCACTACACACTGCACAAAACGACCAAGAATGCCCGTCCAGACAATAGGTGTCTGTAAATGTTTGCACCTCACTCACCGTCAGTGCACTGTCGGCCTGCGAAATGGTCGATGAGAACTCAATCTTAACGTGTGCCATTGTTGCTTGTGTGGTGACTACAATAGTGTTCACAGAAATGTTTGGGTATGATATATCATTATACTGGAACACTACACTGCCACTGTCAGAGAAAGCCTGTAGAGTGGCATTCTTTACCTGAATCATAGTGCTAGCTCGATGATACATTCGAATGGTGTGAGTCTTCTGGTGCGTGGCAAAGTTCAGATACCAGTAAACAGAATTGGTTCCACTTCTCAATTGCAGTGTGTGTGTGCAGTCATTGTCATAGAGATTGGTCTTTGTTTTGCCATTAACTGCGACCTCTGGTCCACATCCGTCTCCTGTATAGCTAGCATTAAATGTGTGGGTCTGGTTTGTGTTATGTTTGAGAGCCACATTCCGACCCCCGCCAATGTAGATGGAGCAGGTATTTGCAACTATCGCCCCTTCAATCCGTAACTTGTTGATCAGACCAGCCCCAGAGCAAAAGACATCAATCTCGTGCGAACTAACTACAAACCGTGATTCATTGTTACAAGAGGCAGAACCATTTAGTTTTACCATGAAACTGTCCAGATCTGTTAAGTCATTCACATAGATCCTAAACCAGGAGAATGGCAAAGATTGATTGAGAATTGCCTCAACTGATGTAAAATTTGTGTCCGGATTACATGTGGTGTCGTTGTTATCAACAGGAAAGTAGGTTAAGATTTTTGGGCGTATTTGTAAACGAAATCCAAGTACTGACACTGGGGTCAGAAATATTCGTGCTGACAACTGTCATTGTTTGGGCATGTCCCTGTAGTTTTGTCCCAAACTGAGTCATTATAGCAGTGACATTGTAACATACAATTCGTCCCAAACCAACCAGCTGCACAACTTAAGTCATTAACTTCCAAGGTCTCGAACGAAGCCAGCAAAATAAAGACTTGATCTACAGCGGTGGTTAACGAACTGTTTACAAACATTTATTATCAAACCGTGGTTACATTTCTAAAATCCGCCAACTCGCTGTGATAACACATAGCGTGAGGTTCACAGTCAACATTGTTTAAACGATGGCTCGGACGTGATCATGCTTACATCTTGGTGCGTCCCATCGTAAGCAATCTGAATATAGAAACACCATCCGGATGAAACACACAGCTCACAGTGTGCACAGAGCACTACTCATTAGGTCTTTTCTCTTTAACTCTAAACTTTGATTTGCAGAATTATTTTATTTGTTGCTCTCTGTAGGATACCAACCCACCTAGTTTTGTTTTAGGATGTTGATTAGTAGGTCATCATGGCGATAGTTTCTTGAACTGCAGTTTTTACTGATTCTTGTTAGAGATATGGTCTTTGTATCAATTAACTATAAAATATTTATGAAACATTTGTACTAGACTTTTATTATGACAGTTTTTTTGTTGTTAAAAGTTAATCAAAAATATTTAAAGCCTTTATTCATCTTCATTCTTCAACAGTATTGAAGTTTTTGTCATGCAAATCAGATTTGCAATCCATGATTATTTTGAAGTCCACAGTTTTTTTTTCCCAGATTGTAGTGCCTGTTTAAGAAAATACTAAGAAAGAAAATTAAACTTCGAATATTCAAGAATATTCAACTCGAGCATATTATCAACCCTTTCCTATGCATGTAAAAGCTGGAGAACAACAAAAGAGATTGAGAAAAAAAACTAAATGCTTTTGAAGACAAATGCCAATGAGGAACACTTTGTGTACAATGGAATGAATTTAATACTAATTTATAGATAAGAAAAATGGCCATGCAACCAATGATCTCATCAACAGCTGGGAAGAGTAGACATGATGGATATGTGTAGAGAAGAGACAACAACAAAATTTCAAAACAGGCTCTTCTATGGGAAACATCAAGATACAGGAAAAGAGGAAGACCCAGAGACATTAAAAAAGAACACTTATAAGAAAAACAAAGTTGGCAGACATAGACTCATTAGATAAGAAAGATTGAACCAAACATCTTGCCAAGAATAGAGATGTGTGACGAAAAATACTACGAGTCCTATGCAACGTCTAATGGCACTGGAAGGATCAAGATCAGGTTCCTGTTCAACATCTTCTGTCACAATTATGCACCTCCTAACCAAGTCTTCAACATGGGTAGATTTTTCATTAACAAATTTTGCCCATGCAGTGACTATTTTTTGCTCCACTCTTTTTTGGCTTTTAATCACCAAGAGCTTTAACAATGTGTGCAGAGTTTTTAATGGGACCTCCTTCAACATTGTCTGAGAGGGCTAGGCATTAAATCTCCATGAGCCCAGGGAGGGTAAAGCCATGAAAAAAACAAGAATTTGGAGAGAATATTTCCATAGAATTTGAAGCCAGCACCTTTCTATCCAAAGACAAATATCTTACCTTTAGACCACCCAAACGCTGTTAATAATGTATGATCAATAAAAGCCACTGTCAGAGATGAGTTTTTCTGATTTTCATATCTATCTATCTATCTATTGTCCTTTTGAGCCGAAGACGGCACATAGGGCAGAACCACAATCTCAAAAACAGAAACCTTGCATGCCAAAATGGCATATATTGCAGAGCTCACTGCCTCTAAAATCTATGGCTCTGTTTCCATAACAGTAGTTTTTACAATGACAGCTTGTCAAGCCATTGATCAATCTCCTTAGTCACCTCTTACGACATGCTTGGAAGGTCACAGTGTCACTATTCTTTATTCATAATGAGACCCCGGTAACACACAGGAAGATTTTAATATGCCAGCCTGTAAATCTGTGCCCAGAAAACCAGAAATAAGTGAGGAACAATGTAAATTTGTGGAAGGAAAAGGCACCAATAATGCAATATATATCCAGAGAACATTGATAGAAAGGACTGTAGAGGTAAAGAAAGATCTATGCATGTGCTGCATAGACACAAAAGCATTTGACAAAGTAAAGCATGTGGAAATATTCAATGTGGAAATATGCTGGAGAAATTAAACATTGATAGCGAGGATCTGAGAATCATAAAAACATGTATTGGCAACAAACAGCAGCTATAAGAATTAGCAATCAAACAGGACAGTTCCAATATATAAAACAAGGAGTCAGACAAGACTGTGTTCTGTTGCTGGATTTGTTCTCACTTAACAGCAAAAACATTATGAGATCAATAGTAGGCAAAAAGAAATTGCAGCCAACAGTCACAACATAAATAATTTGTGATAATCGGATGATATAGTCTTAATATCAGAGACGGAGAATGAATTACAAAAATTATAGACACAATAGTGAAACAAAGCAACAAGAAAGGTCTCACACTCAACAATAAGAAAACAAAAATAATGGTCATATCGAAGAAACAATCATCACCATCATGCAACATAAAAATATGGGGAACAAATCTGAAACAAGTGCAGAACGTCAAATACTTAGGCACAATAATAATATCAGACGGAAGATGCACTACAGAAATAAAAAGCAGAATAGCTCAGTCTAAAATAGCATTTCAGAAAATGAAAATGTCTTGTGCAACAAGTTTATGTCAATGGAAGTGAGAAAGAGAGTTCAGCGGTGCTATATAGAGCCAATTCTGACCCATGGAAGTGAATCATGGACAGTAGACAAACAAATGAAAAGACGATTGAGGCTACAGAGATGGGATTTCTCAGAAAAATGCTGAGAGCTTGCTGGGCAGTTAAAAAGACCAATGAGGAAATTCTCAAAGAGACCAACACAAAAAGGGAGCTCCTTAGAAACATCAGAAAGAAATAATCAACATTTTTTGGACACATCAAGAGAATAAGAAATTTGGAATACTCAGTTACAGCTGGCAAAATATAGGGAAAGAGAGATTGCGGATGACAAGAAAGAAATACTAGATAGCTTGGTGTCATGGCATGGAAAACAGTCAACAACAGAATTGATATGATGTATTATGGATAGAGAATTGTGGAAGGACATAATTGCTTATGCCAACCAGTATGGCACATGATGATGATGATGATGATATCTGTGCCAATTGTCTTTAGACACAACTTAACAGTTGCCATGGGAAGAAGGAAAAGCTATGGAGAACACCCAGACAGAAACCACAGGCAGGATGAACTCAACAGTCCTGACTAGCAACACCCTATGAGAATGAAAACTCCCACACCAAACCAAGATCCAACCAGCCAAAGATGGAGTATGTCAGCCATGGCACAGGTTAGTGTAAAAATCTGGACACACATGCATATATGAGTACTGACCATGTGACTAGATCATCTTGTGTCATATTCTTGTTCCTACCCCTCCATCATTGGACAGGACAAAGAGTCAAGTTCACATAATCAAAAGACTTGAACACTGATGAAGAAGTGTTGAGCCAGCTTTGTTTTTTTTCTTGTCTTCAAGTCAAAATAGACAATGGTTGTTAGAGTGGGCCTATTAAAAATCTTTATTTTTAAATCATTGATAATTTGTTCACACCTTTCTAAGGTATTTGCTTTGCTTATTGCAGGTGAAAATGCTGTTAAAGAAAGGTGATAAAGCTGCAGAGAAAATAAATTTTGACAAAGCAATGAAATGTTATAATGAAGCTCTGGAAATTGATTCTCAAAATGTTGATGTTCTGAAATCACGTGCTTTAGCTTATTTACAGCAGCAACATATTGATGAAGCCATCAGAGATGCTGACATTATTTTGGCAATTAATCCAAGAGTTTATCACGTAAGTGAACAAAAAGCATTGCCTTTTAGGTAACATTTATCATATATTCTCTGAACATAATGGACATCTAACACACTAAAATCCTGTAACAGATGAAATTAAAAGGAATTAGCTATAAAATGACATATGACACGATCTATCTATCTTTCGTTCACCTGAAGTATTGTCTACATCTGTAATGTCATTTCCTGTATAAATGTTACTGTTTTTTGTAATTTTGCACTGGCCCATATAATTTTGTCTGTAGTGTTGTATCTATGGGCCAGTGGATTTTCCTCAGTCAATTATATGCATTACAGTCTTGAAGTATGTGTTCAGCAGTCTGGGTGCCTGTCCACATGTACATATAGTTGAGGCGCCAATCTTGAATTTTGTATACATGTGACTGTGGAGTTGATTTGCCCTGTTCTGAGGCGTATAATGATAACTTGTTCCCATGTATTCATATTATGAAAGACATCCTGATTTGGGGCTTGTGGTCTTCTGATCAGTTTGATTATCTGTTTCTTTAGACATTATGTAACTGGTGCATTTGGTTGTGTGCCTGTTGGACTTTCCTTTGCCAGCTGATCTGCTCTCTGTTTCCTGGTAATCCACAGTGGGATTGGTTCCACTGCAAGGTGACCCTCTGGTGCTTGTAGAGTTCAGTCAATAAGGTCTGCAGATGTGGTAATTTTCTGGATTATAGTGCCTAGAGTACTGATCTTGCATCTGTTAAAAACACTACAGGCTATGGGCTAAAATTACTGTTCAGCAGTTTTTCTATTGCCAACTTTACTGCTTGGATTTCTGCATTGTAATTGTGACAATATTTCTCTGTTGCTATTTTATTCATATCCTTAGTGTGTTTTTTTTGTGTGATAAAGTATCTTTAAAAGAATTGAAAACTGCTAGAACAAAAATTTAGATAAGAGAAGGAGTATCTTGGTCTACGCCCTACGGGCCGACTACGGCTCAAAAGGTCAATAGATAGATAGTGTTATTTGGGTATTTTATATATGCTCCTGGTCCCCCATTCTTTACAGAACCCATAGATGTTGTGTGTATTCTTCATCCAAGAAACTGAGAGTGATTGTTTCACACTGTATGCTGTTCTGTTCTTCCTTGTCAAGTAATCTTTCACTTCTGTCTGTATTTGTATCGACAATCTGGATTCCTCTGTCAAGGGGGAATGTTCTGGTATGGGCAGTAGTGGGCTGACAACTCTTGGTATGTCTGGTGTTTGTCTACAAATTCGCTTGGCTTGGTGGATAAAACTACTTCTCTTAAGCCATCCCAATGCCAGATTTTGGAATCGGTCCTTCATTGGATGTCTTTGGCATGCATGAAAATTTTTCTGCCTGTATCAGCACCTTTGTGTCCCTCTGTTCTCTCAGTGCTGGTATCCTCAACAATTTCTCCATCTCCATTATTGGTATTGATTTCATTGCTCCTATGATGACCCTAAGTGCTTTCTTTATCCAGCTCTTGCATTGTGATGTTTGATGCTAAGTACCATGCAGATGATCCATATTCTAGATCTGGGCATATACTCCGTTGAGTATTTTTAGTGTTTCCCACACGCACACAGCATTCTTAGAATAGTTAACTTCCTTCTAGCTTTCTGGGTTGCCTTATTTATCTGCTGTTTTCAAGAAAGTTTATTGTCAAATGTAACTCTGAGATAAGTAGCGTGTATATCTTCTTTTACAGGCTCATTATTTATGTAGATATCTGCTGCTTTTTGTTTGGGGAAAGAGTGAAATGTGTAGTACTGTATTTGATTGTATTGAAGCTGATACACCATCTATTTGTCCATGAGTTCAGTGCATTCATAGTTCGTTGCAACAATTTGGAGGCCACTATTGCATACTCCTCTGTGCACCATATTACCAGGTCATCTGCATATATTGCCACTTTGATACCATGTAGTAGTTCAGTAACGGTTGTTGATATAGTCTATAGAAAAAAGTGTTGGAGATAGTATCTCTCCCTGTGGGATGTCCTGGTGCAGTAAGACCTTGCTTTTAAGACCATCCAGTTGCACTCTGGCTCTCCTGTTATGCAGGTATGCCTTCACCCATTTGTACATCCTACCATTTACTCCATAATTTCTGTTTCTTCAAGAGCCCTTCCTTCCATGCCTTATCAAATGCTTTCTTTAGGTCTATCCATGCTGCTACAACCAGTTTTTTTTTCTTGGAACTCATCCTCAATTTCCTGGGAAAGATAGGTTGCCTGATCTTCGGTAGAGTAACATTGTCTAAAGCCTGCTTGATAAGGACATAAGGTTTTCACTTTCCCGGTACCATTGCAGTCTGAGATTGATTATACGTTCCATTGCTTTACACAAACAGCTTGTAAGGCTGATTGTTCTATAGCTGAATGTCATAGAACCATCTTTTCCTGGCTTTAGTAATGGTATCATAATTGCTTCTCTCTATGTCTGCGGCACTCTACCTGTAATCCAGCAAGGTAAAGGTAAAGTACGAGACTTGAACCGGCGTCTTAGCATGCGAGTTTCCACCCATATGTGCTCGGCCGCCTATCCAGAAATGTTTGGAGATTTCTGTATAGTGTCACCTCAAGCACCGAAACTCAGATGCGAGGTGACATTCCTCACCTTCACAGGGTACTACCCTGGTACCCATTTCTGCCAACGGCTGGGTCGACCATGGGGGTATTTTTTTTCCAACCACGAGTACAATTCACACTGCTTCCAGCGGGAATCGAACACGGGTTGTCCGAACGTCGGTAGTCCAGTTGAGTGGTTTTTCCAACTAGGCTACCGAGGCCCCCGCAAATATTGTAGATCTGCAGTAATTTTGCTTTAGCTGCAGTTCCCAAGTTCTGAATAAATAAGACATGATAATTATGATATTTTTTTACATGACCATATTTCTTTTTTTATATTTTATCATACTGTTCATTCTAATAAATTTTTATTACCATTTTCTACCACTAGAGTATTAAGCCATACTTTATGTATTGTTTTGAATAAAATTTACAATTTTTTTACTACAGTGATTTCAATTCATTTGTTTAAATGCTTGTGTTAACTGTCTGTCAGTGACATTTTAGTTGTTGTATTCTTTTATTTAATTCATAAATGTGATCTTTACATTATTTGTTTACAGCATATCTAATTTGAGTGAAAATGGTTTGCATTTGGAAAAATATATATACAGTAACAGGAAAGGTTAAACTAGACAATATTTAGAACCAAAATGGAGCAAATTAGTTGATAGTAGCCAGCAATTAATAGCTGACTGCTGATGTTAGGACCAGCAAACCAGAATTAACCATTCTTTTAAAGTTAATTCTTCTTCTTCTTCTTTCCTTCCTTATTTGCCTTTCAGTGTCGAGGAGAGATATAATTTGCGGTCTTTTGCTCTTCTGTTCACTTCTGCTGCTGTTATATTTCCTAGTGCTTCTAATATTCTATCAATCTATCTTTTTCGTGGTCGACCCTTGGGTCTTGTGTTCTCACAACGCTTATTGAAATGCATCGTTTGTTGTCTTTTGATCACTCTGCCTTGACATTTGGCCAAACCATTTTATCTGTAGTTTCTTGATATATTCTATGGTGGTTGCTATTCCTAGCTTTTTTCTCAGTTCTTCATTTCTGATATTGTTAATTAAGTTGTTAATAAAGTTAATTAAACATGAATATTCATATCTTCTTGTGACATCACAAATTGGAGTCAAAGATTACAAGTTTTAAGAAGGATGAAGAGAAGTAGATTGTGGCAGACATTGGAAGATGTTTTAAATGTCACATATATAGCCTGAAACATTAAGATGTGATAACAGCACTCAAAGCAAATTGTAATCACTGAAACAAAACTTTTAGATCAAAATATTTATTTTCTTTCTTTCACTGATAATTTTTCAGGGACATTTGATCAGAGGCCTCGTATATGAGCATAAGACAATGTACAAGTCAAGTCTAGATGCCCTGCTTATTGCTCTAGACCTTGATCCTAGTGCTGCTGACATTGTAATTATTCATATTGCAAAGGTTGTGCCCAAATATTGCCAGCTTTCTTCAGATTTGACTGGTAACTTGCATGGTAGGTTTCGATAGTGATGATAATGAATGACTACAATGTATGAGTATGACTTTATAAACTCTTGTGCACAGTTAATTATTTTTAGTTATTTCTAAATTTGTTTAGATTTGCAGTATCTGCATGATATAGAGCTTGATTCAGTTTGCTTGTTAATTTTTCATATTGAAACAGTTGTTCCTTTTTCTTTCCTTAAAAGTGAAGTGCTTTTCTTTTTCTGCATTTACTACTCCTCTTTATCGTCTGTCCTAATAAGGATGTTAAGTGGGTGTAGATGTGTTGTGGTTTGTAGCAAAGCTGTGATGTTTGTACCTTTTGCTCCAACACACCCAACTTCAGCATGGCATTCTTGAGTACTGAGTTTCCTTCCTTCTTTGATCTCAGTTCTGTTGGCCAAATTGGTTAGCCTGTTTCTATGATAAACACTGGCAATAGTGTCTGGACAATCTCTGTTACACACTGATCCTGATGCATGTAGTCAGCTGTGGGTCCTTAGCCACTCCCAGCTCAGTGCTGGTGATTATCTGGGTTCCCAAGATTCAGAATAAGACATTCATTTTTAACAATTACTATCATTACAACTTTTATGTACTTTCTGGATTGTGTTATGAGTTTTCTGTGGCATTAAAGAATAAAGGCCACATGTCACTGCTGTCCCCACAAGGTGTTCAGATTAAAGCTTTTATTTCAACCCCAATAGAAAAATCATTTTTTTTACCCTGCCAAGATTCAAACCCACACTCACCTTATTTTGAGAATTAGTTTTTTTTAAAAAATCCATTCAGCCACCCACTCTGTAGTTCATCATCAAGTACCAGGCCTGCTGGCATAGGTGATCATGTCTCTCCACAACTTTCGATCTCGACAGTTATTTATAATTTCTGTTGTTGACCTTCTGCCAAGCCATTCTCTTAAGCTGTCTAGTATTTTTTTCTCTTTGTCTCCCTCTATTTCTTCATCTCTCAATTTTCCCAGTTGTTACAATATATTCCAGTTGTTCCCTTCTCATTACATGGCCAAAAATTATGAATGTTTCTTCTTAATGTTGGAAATTAGCTCTCTTTTTGCTTTGACCTCTTTCAGAATGTTTTCATTACTCTTCTTAGCTGTCCATGGTATTCTCAACATTCTTCTGTAAAACCACATTTCTACAGACTCCAGTGATTTTCTTGTCTGTTGTCCTATTGTTCATGATTCACATCCATATGTTAAGACTGGCTCTACATAACATTTAAGAACTCTTTTTCTTGTTTCTATTGTCAAAAAACTTTGCAGTTACCAGATTGAAAATGCTAATGGCTGAACCTAAACTAAAACATCACTGATAAATTAGCCTGTTATATTTATTATTTTGTTCATATGTCAGTAATATTTGCTGATGATTAGTCACAAGATGTACTTGCAAATTATTTTTAAGTGTTAAAAATAATTGTTTGTTAATATAATTAAACTGTTTATGCTGCTATGTCTGTAATTATGCAATTTTTTTATATTTGTTTCAAAGCCATGGACATTTATGAAAAACTTAGTGTGATGGGTGCTGTTTTGTTTCAAAACAAAAAATATGAAGCTTGCATTGGTCTTCTAGAAGTTGCTAATAGAAAGTTCCAGACAAACCAGAAAAGGATCATAATGCAAACTCTACAAACACAAGCAAGTGCTCATACTAAACTGTTGCAGACTGAAATAGCAATGGGACTGTACCAGAAATGTTTCAATCTTTCAGTGGCTTCACATGATAAGGTACAATTGTCAAGAAAATTGAGGTTTATTATTCTGAAATTATATAGGCCTAGTTGTTTCCTTTGAAAATATTATAAACATGAACTTAAGTTTTTCATTTTAACTGATCATATTGTTTTGTCATATAGTTGAATTTATTTTCATTCTTTGGCATTGTTTTTCATTTTATTTTTTTACTTTCTTCTTTTAACCAATAGACATATCTTTGTCTATAAAGTTTATTTTGTGGTGCAATTTTATGTTCTATATATATATATATATTTTTTTTTAATGAATAAGATTGCCATTGTATAATAATTAGTGATTTTTGTAATCACTACAGTATTAGGAACATTTTAGTTGTAATTTCCCATCTTTTCTGCTAGTAAGCTGTGAATGGTTGATTGTGTAGCCATTCATTATTATATATTCCTACAAAGTTAATTTTAAAAAAAAGCTTACCAAAAAGCATCTACCATATTCTTTGTGATCTGAAATATTTGGATAACGCTTGTAAAAGTGTTCAGTGGTTAGTGAACTGAACTACAAAGGACAAGAGGTAAGGTTCGATTCCAACCGACAGCTTCCGGGTTCACCCAGCCTTAAATAGGTACCAGATTTTCATCTGGGAAAGTAAAGCAGCACGGGCGTAATACCGACCACATTACCCCAAAAATCATGTGCTGATGAAGGTCTGTAAAATTTATGGTCGCTAACACTAATTTCCTATATGCCACTTGGCGTGACGGGGACTCTTTACTTTTTTTTACTGCCTCAAATGTTGCTGTGCCATTTTTTTATTTTCTTACTCCAAGTGCTATGATCTATAGCCAAATCCTTCCAGTTTCTTTTACTAATAGAGAATTCACATAAAGAAATCCTTGCAAACATTCGTATATCTAGCACTGGTCTGCCCTTTGGTCTCTTTCTGTCCACCATACAATATTTGTTTTGGAATATGATTGTTTGTCTTTCATCTTACATGATCCACAGCCTCCTTAGTCTCCTACTCCTAAGTGTTGTCATGATGGATGGAAGTTTGGTTCATTGTAAGGCATTAAAGTTGGTTACTTTGTCCTGCAATTTGATGTTCATAATCTTTTGAAGACAACACTAGTTAAAGCTGTTTAACCTTTTCTCCTGTTCTGCTTAGGTAATCCAAGTTTATGATCCATATATATATATGATCTATGATATATACGATCACTTTATCTATCTTGGAAGTCACATTGATCGAGAAGGGGATACGAGCAAAGAAATTAGAATCAGACTGGCTAAAGCAGCAATGTCTTTCAGAAGCCTTGAAAAGTTGTGGAAATCAAAACTCATTAGCACAAACACAAAACTTAGGCTATTCAAATCAAATGTACTATCAACCCTTACGTATGCGTGTGAAAGCTGGAAAACAACAAGAGATATAGAAACAAAGTTGAACGCATTCGAAATAAATGTCTAAGGAAAATACTTGGTATAGAATGGAACGAATTCAAAACAAACGAGGAAATTAGAGAAATCGCCAATCAACCACTAATATCTTCAGTAATAAAGAAAAGACGATGGTCATACGTTGGACATGTGATGAGAAGAGATAATAATCGAATAGCAAAGCAAGCCCTCATATGGAAACAACAGGTAAAAGAAAAAGAGGAAGACCCAGGAGACACTGAGAAGAACATTGATGAGAGAGGCAAGAGCAGCAGGAATCGGCTCCCTCAATGAGATAGAACTGCTTGCACAGAACAGAGACAGATGGCGAGATTTAATAAAATATCTTTAAAAGAAAACTGCTAGAACAAAAATTCATATAGGAGAGGTGTATCTTGGTCTACGCCCTATGGGCCGGTTACGGCTCGAAAGGTCAATAGATAGATAGATATATATATATATATCTGCGATCAAGACTCAATCAGAGTAGGATTCCAGACTCTCTCATGATGTCAGCTGTCTGTTTAAGTGATTCATTTGCCCCATATAGTTTCTCTTCCAGGGAGGTGGGTATGGACCACATTGCTCTTCTCAGGTCTGTGTACTGGGGGCAATCCTGTAGAATATGTTTTGTAGTCATATTGTCCAGTGTACAGTGGCATAGGCTAGTTGTACCTATTTTGAATTTGGTGATCATGTGATTCTTCATTCTATTGTAGCCAGTGCATAGGCGAAGTATGATGACTTGATCCCTCCTTGATAACATTTATAAACCTTGAATGTGGTGCATCCTTCATTAACATCACCACAATCTTTCTGGCTATAATTGAATTGGTTGTCATCTTGTTTTTTGGATTGCTAATATCTCACATGCACTGTACATCTTTTTTTTGTCACACCCGCAGGAACACCAGACAAAGTCCTTGGCCAGTATAGCTGCACTGTATCTAGATGGCAATGAGGTATACCAAGCCATAGTCTTCTATGAGAAATTGCTTCATCTTGAAGCAGAACTTCTTGCAGAGACAGGATCAGAAACTGAGATGCCTGAATATTGGTCAACTGATCTACAATGTAGTCTGCATTTGAATCTGAGTATTGCATACAGAACAATAGGAAACATCACATCGGCAGTAGTTCATGCCAAGAAGTGAGCAGTGTTTTAATTAAATAATATCAACTTTTTGTAGTATTCAGTTAAGATAAATAGGTTTGGATTATAACTAGGTTGAATCCAATCATTTCTTCTCATAAATGCATGCATGTTAAATTGACTGAACTGCTCTAAAAGCATTATTGTGTTCTTTAATTTCATCACTATTAACTCCACAATCTTCATAAAATACAACTAAATATTTATCAATGGACTTGTTGCACAAGATGGTTTTCAGCTTCTGAAAATGAAGCTACTTTAGCCTGTGCCTTTCTGCTTTTTTATTTCTGTGGTGCATCCTTCATCTGATGTTATTATTGTGTGCAAGTATTTGACACTCTGCGCTTTTCTGGTGACAATAATGGTTTCTATCAAGCATCTCATCTCACATGTGATCTTTTCTGGTGACAACAATGGTTTCTATCAAGCATCTCATCTCACATGTGATCTTTTCTGGTGGCAATAATGGTTTCTATCAAGCTTCTAATCTCACATGTGATCTTTTCTGGTGACAATAATGGTTTCTATCAAGCTTCTCATCTCACATGTGATCTTTTCTGGGGACAATAATGGTTATTTCACACACTATGATCTTCTTTGTCAGGAACTAAATAAACATAACCTAATTTGGGGATGACGTCATGGAACGCACTAAAATGGCAGCTTATTTATATTCGAGCCATGGACTAAGCAATGTTTACTTTGAACACCACAATATATGTTATTGCAGCGAGTTGGCAGATTTTTGAAAATGTATTCAAGGGTTTGAACATAAATGTTTGTTCACAGTTCGTTAACCTTCGCTGTAGATAAAGTCTTTAATTTGATGGCTTAGTGTGTGACCTTGGTAGCTAAGGATCTAACTTGTGCAAATGGATGGCATTGGCAAGTATCATTTTGAATCTATGAAGTGGGCTCATTTTGTGTTTAACTCAAAAGCATATGTGCTTTTTAACCAAAGACCTTATTTTTGGGGACTCAAGGAAGATATCCCCGATGGAAGAATAAATTGTATTATTAGTCCCATAAATGATTCACTTCCAGAGGTTTATGATGTAAACAAAGCAGTTTTGTCATTGCAAGTGAATAATGTCCACACCTATACTTGGTCAGGATTGTGTAGCAGCAGCAGCTTTATAGCGAACACAGAAAACATCATAGGATTGTGCTGTTCTGAAACAGCTATGCCATGCTACCCTAGAATTGCCTTTAATGGAATTACTGTGACCACAAACCACTCTCCATGTGTGTGCCACATATTTACACCCAGAAAGAAACACTTAATATAACAACATCATATGCCATCTGTGATATTAATGACCACAAACCAGGAGCCTCCTGTATGATTGATACAACTGTTGCACCAAGCACTTCATCAGCAGAGCCAGATCTATGGAATGTTAATCTGACATTGTTCTTGAATGATGCCCAAGTTAATGAGACATCAGAATCGTGTGGCAGCAGCTACGAGAAGGGAGCAGAGAACATCAAGTTCTGCTGCTATAAAGGAGACTTGCCTTGCTATAACAGAATTGCCTTAAATGGGATCACTGTAGTTGAAAACTTCTCCTTTTGTGTAAACTACACATTCACATCCAAGAATGAATCAGTGAAGGTCACAAAATTATATTCTCTCTGTGGTTTTACTAACTAAGGTCATGTGGCTTCTGTTGGATTGGAAATGATAACTTACCACCACTGTGTGTCTATATATGTTTGGAATTGGAGTCATCAACGATGGCCTAACATCATCAAGTGCTACGACGATCATCATTTTTGGGAGGACGCGAACTTCCATGGTATATGGTGGATAGGCAGCAGGAACCATTGAAGGCTATGTCTGAAAAGTGTTTCTTCTTGCAGTTTCCTCATATTCCAAGTCCGGCTTGTTGCAGGAGCTACTGAGTTAAGTGCTCTGTGCACACCGTGAGCTTTGTGTCTCATCCGTTTTGATCCTGTTTCGATATCCCGCTTGTTTACGATGAATGATGATATCATATGACAGTGAACAGGTGGCTGTGTTCACTTTCTGCGCAGTTTCGCCATATGTCTTTTGGCGTGTGCTGAGACTGCTACGGTGGGGACTACAGTTACCTTTCTTTGTTTGGGAGATGTGTTAGTAATTCGGATGATTCCACTGGCACGGGCGGTTGAGCAATTATGGATTTTAATTCGTTTGCAGTGAAACCGAGGCCTTCCATAACCAATAACCTAATTTGGAAGATTTGCACTTTTGATTAGTTTGTCTGTGTTTTGATAGAAATAGCTATTAGATGGCATCTGTTGGAGACTGTTACAGTGAATATATGGACGACTAGAGTAAGACTGGTTGAACAAAATCAGCAACCTTCAAGGTATATTATTAAAAATAAAAAATAAAAACTATATTTACAACACATAGTACTATTACTGGTGTATGTCCGGTGGGGGGGGGGGGGGGGCTCATGATAGAATCAGAAGGATAAAGGTTGTTTGGTTAAAGCAGTAGCCACGATGTGTGAGACTCAGGATTTTTATTTCACCCCTGATAGACAAATTCCTTTCTGTCTATCACGGGTTTTGAACACTGTACACCAGCTTTTCAGCCAGAAAAACAGTGGTTTTTGCTGCACAGCCACATGTGCATCAAGATATATCTTGAAGGTGTAAAGATGAAAAAATTAATGTGGCATTTACTTTCTGAGATGACAAAAATACCTTTTTAACTTTGTGACATGTTAACCAATAGCAAAAATAAATTCTTCTGTGTCAGTAAATGTAACATTTTTTTAATGATCCATGGTGTTTGATTGCCTCTTTTTAGATTTTGTATTTTTATTTTTAAATGGTTTTTGGACACAGGTACAAGAAGTTGGTAGAAATGCTTAGCTTGGAGACCAAACTTGTTGCAGAGTCTTATCACAACCTGGGAGTGCTTCACGAACATTTAGGTAGTGTTTTCCTGCTTCATCTTTAATTTACATTTTTTTATTTCTCAAACAAATCATTAATCTTAGTCATGTTTTCGATTGTTCTCATTGTTAACTGATTTGGATATAATGCAAGTTGCCAAAATATTTTAAATTTGTATTAAATTTGTTTCCATTATCAATACAGGCAGCTATGAAGAAGCTCTTCAGTACTATCAAGAATATTTATCCTTGTCTCAGTGTTCTGGAAAAACAAAAAGCATTGGACTGGCTTATGGGTATGTCTTAAAAATTATTGTACTTTATTTCTTGTAGTTGTATCAATCATGAACAATAATGTTGCATCATAAACAAGAAATCACAATTTTTTTTAAGGACATGTTAGGAACATTTTATGAAGTATTTTCAAGTATGAAAATGGTTGTTTTCAACCAATCAAAGTTCACCATGTTTTCTTGTTTTAATAATGTCATGTCTGAAGCGTTGTTAAGAGTATACAGAATTTATAGACAAAAATAATGAACAGTTGTGATATTTTTAATTGTAATAATAATTTTAATCTTTTGAAGAAATAATCTTTCTATCTATAATATTGTCCTTTTGAGCCGAAGACAACACATAGGGCAGATGATCTCTCTTGACTCTGTGTTTAGTAATTTTGATTTCCATATTTTATCAAGGTTTCTGAAAGTCTTTGCTGCCTTTGTTATTCTGATTCTAGTTTCTTTCTTTGTATCTCCCTGATCTATGCAACTACCAAAATATAAAAAGTGGTCTACTTCTTCCACTGCTTTTTGTTCCAATTTGATTTGTCATTACGTTTATCTTTTCTTGGCTGATCTCAAGTCCTGTTTTTTCAAGCCATTGATGACAGGGCATTTGTTTTTCTTGCATCAATATTCTACACATTACTATTGATAAGAAATATATCAACTGCAAAATCAAGGTCCTCCAATTGAGATCCAAGTGTCCATCCAATACCTTTGTTAACTTGTATAGCATTTCTGCATTATGAAGTCTATGGCAATTCCAAATAACAAGGGAGATCTATCTATCTTTCATTCACCTGAAGTATTGCCTCTATCTGCAATGACATTTCCTGTGTACATTTTTCTGTCTTTTGTATTTCTGGCAGTAGCCCATAGAGTTTTGTCTGTAGTGTTGTATCTATGGACCAATGAATTTCCCTCAGTCTACTTTATACATTACAGTCTTGAAGTATGTATTCAGCAGTCTGGGGTGCTTGTCCACATGTACAAGTAGTTGAAGTGCCAATTTTGAATTTTGTATACATGTGACTGTGGTGTTGATCAAGCCTTGTTCTGAGGTGTATAATAATAATAACTTGTTCTCATGTATTCATATTATGAAAGACATCCTGATTTGGGGCTTGTGGTCTTCTGATCAGTTTGATTATCTGTTTCTTTAGATGTTATGTAACTGGTGCATTTGGTTGTGTGCCTGTTGGACTTTCCTTTGCCAGCTTATCTGCTCTCTCATTTCCTAGTATTCCACAGTGAAATGGGGTCCACTGCAGGATGACCATGGGGTGCTTGCAGAAGTCAGTTAATAAGGTCTGCAGATGTGGTAATTTTCTGGAATGTAGTGCCTAGAGTACTGATCTTGCATCTGTCAAAATCACTACAGGCTGTAGGCTTAGATTACTGTTCAGCAGTTTTTCTATTGCTAACTTTACTGCTTGGATTTCTGCCTCGTAATTGTGACAATATTTCCCTGTTGCTATTTTATTCATATCTCTAGTGTTTTTTGGGTACTCTATGTATGCTCCTGCTCCCCCATTCTTTACTGTATTCTGTCCTGATCCATCTGTATATACATGAATCCATAGATGTGTGTATTCATATCTTCATCCTAGAAACTGAGAGTGATTGTTTTACGTTATATACTATTCTGTTTTTTCTAGTTAAAGTAATCTTTCACTCCGTCCGTATTTGTATCGACAATCCTGATTCCTCTGTCTAGTGAGTCTGTTCTGGTATGAACAGTAGGGGGCTGGCAACTTTTAGTATGTCGGGTGTATGTCTACAAATTCACTTGGCTTGGTGTTAAAATGCTTTTCTTAAGCCATCCCAATGCCAGATTTTGGAATCGGATCTTCATTTGATCTCTCGCCATGCATGACAATTTTTCTGTCTGTATCAGCACCTTTGTGTCCCTCCGTTCTTTCAGTGCTGGTATCCTCCACAATTTCTCCATCTCCAATATTGGTGTTGACTTTATTACTCCTGTGATGACCCTAAGTGCCTGGTTTTGTACTTTATCCAGCTCTTGCAGTGTGGTGTTTGATGCTGAGCACCATGCGGATGATCCAGATCCAACAAGGGAGGTACAATACATCCTTGTTTAACTTTGGTATCGATCTGGAACCTATCACTAAGTTCTGCCATTGTGTAAACTACACATGAGAAGCCAGTGTACAGATCTTTGATGATATTAATAATTTTTGGTGGTATTCCATATTGACAGAGTATGAAAAAATAATAGCTGCTATGTTAAAGTTCTTTAATTATCAGGTGCCTGGCACGCATGTACGCAGCTGCAGGAAACTGGTCCCTCTCATTGTCACTTCATGAACAGTCTATTGCTATGGCAACCACATCCAAGGATAATAAAATGATAGCAAATGCTTATGAAATTAAAGGAGACACCCTTTACTTGAAAGGAGATTATGGGTATGTCTCTGATCATTACAAATTAATATGTTGGATCATTTATTATGTCTGCTTGAAGTAGATTTTTAAAGATTGTCTTACAATTAACATACATTGTGATAACACAAGGTAATCCATATTGGTGTCACATCTGTTAATGTTTAGGGTGTGATGTTTGTTATAGGACAAATCAGAAGAGTGTGTAACTAATGAGCTATTGTAATTATCAGCACATATCCTTTGCAATATCTTTTCAGAATCATCACCTATTGAACTTGGAATGTTGTAAAGTTCTTTCTGTTAAACATAAATAGTTCTGAAATTATTACACAATAAGCAAACCTGACAAGGTTTTTTTTTTCAGACTGGAAGTAGATAACCAACAATCCCTTAAATATCATAATATTTTCTATGAAAGTCATAACAACATCACCTTTGACCACTTATTTTCTTATGCATTTGATTATATTTTGTATGCATGTTTGAATGACCTGCCAGTAAAGAAAGATGCACTTTGTTAGGATAATGAATTGCAGAGTTTGTTAGAGCACTGGTTGTTGTGGCCAGATACTGTACCATAAGAGTTTGATTCTCATTGGGGCTGCCTATTATTTTCTTTTGCTGTTCATGATTATGATATTAACAAGAAAAAGAGTTCTTAAATGTTATGTAAAGCCAGTCTTAACATATGGATGTGAATCATGGACAATAGGACAATAGACAAGAAAATCACTGGAGTCTGTAGAAATGTGGTTTTACACAAGAATGTTGAGAATACCATGGACAGCTAAGAAGAGTAATGAAAATGTTCTGAACGAGATTGAAGCAAAAAGAGAGCTAATTTCCAATATTAGGAAGAAACAATCATCATTTTTTGGCCATGTAATGAGAAGAGAACAACTGGAATATATTTAACAACTGGAAAAATTGAGGTACGAAGAGATAGAGGGAAGCAAAGAGAAAAAATACCAGACAGCTTAGGAGAATGGCTTGGCAGAAGGTCAAAAACAGAAATGATAAATAACTGTCGAGATTGAAAGTTGTGGAGAGACATGATCACCTATGCCAGCAGGCCGGTACTTGATGATGATGATGTTCATGATTATTGTGAGTGTTAAAATATCGTTGTTCCTTTACCATGTACATTTCATCATCTTAACTAATGTAATGGTTTGATTTTGACAGACAAGCTATGGACAATTATAACAAGATGCAGATGTTGTACTGCAATAATGATGATATTGGTTATGCTACTTCATTTCTAAAAATGGCTAAAGTATACAAAAGTCTGGACCAGAAACAGAGCAGTTTGTATTATCTCAAGTAAGGATCAAATGTCATTTTGTTCGAATAAAACATTTATCTTGGTTATATTGAAAGTGTGGGTACAAATAATAATACATAAATATTATTATATGGGGAACTTCCGAGGCGATAATAGGGAATAATAGAACAAAGAAGTATGTGTTAGCACTCGGAAAATTGACAGACAAACAACAATAGAAAAAAACGAAGAACAATACATGGTCCGAAGTGGGATCGAACCCGTACTCAGTGGCACCGCGCCTTGCCACGAGAAGCCGAACGCTTGGTACACTGCCACGCAGCCAACTAAAAATTGGCTATTGCAGTAGTGTCTTCCACGAAAGGCGATCTCAATGACTATAGCATAGGGTAACGATCACAGACCGGAAATAAATTGTATATTTGTACTTTCCTATTAATGCAAGTATCTCCCAGTAGGGCTGAATACTTGTGTTGTAGACAAACATTTATTGGACGAAACAGCACGAATAGTAGTTCCCAGTGGTTATATACTGGGTACAAATAATAATACATAAATATTATTATATGGGGAACTTCCGAGGCGATAATAGGGAATAATAGAACAAAGAAGTATGTGTTAGCACTCGGAAAATTGACAGACAAACAACAATAGAAAAAAACGAAGAACAATACATGGTCCGAAGTGGGATCGAACCGTACTCAGTGGCACCGCGCCTTGCCACGAGAAGCCGAACGCTTGGTACACTGCCACGCAGCCAACTAAAAATTGGCTATTGCAGTAGTGTCTTCCACGAAAGGCGATCTCAATGACTATAGCATAGGGTAACGATCACAGACCGGAAATAAATTGTATATTTGTACTTTCCTATTAATGCAAGTATCTCCCAGTAGGGCTGAATACTTGTGTTGTAGACAAACATTTATTGGACGAAACAGCACGAATAGTAGTTCCCAGTGGTTATATACTGGGTACAAATAATAATACATAAATATTATTATATGGGGAACTTCCGAGGCGATAATAGGGAATAATAGAACAAAGAAGTATGTGTTAGCACTCGGAAAAATTGACAGACAAACAACAATAGAAAAAAACGAAGAACAATACATGGTCCGAAGTGGGATCGAACCCGTACTCAGTGGCACCGCGCCTTGCCACGAGAAGCCGAACGCTTGGTACACTGCCACGCAGCCAACTAAAAATTGGCTATTGCAGTAGTGTCTTCCACGAAAGGCGATCTCAATGACTATAGCATAGGGTAACGATCACAGACCGGAAATAAATTGTATATTTGTACTTTCCTATTAATGCAAGTATCTCCCAGTAGGGCTGAATACTTGTGTTGTAGACAAACATTTATTGGACGAAACAGCACGAATAGTAGTTCCCAGTGGTTATATACTGGGTACAAATAATAATACATAAATATTATTATATGGGGAACTTCCGAGGCGATAATAGGGAATAATAGAACAAAGAAGTATGTGTTAGCACTCGGAAAAATTGACAGACAAACAACAATAGAAAAAAACGAAGAACAATACATGGTCCGAAGTGGGATCGAACCCGTACTCAGTGGCACCGCGCCTTGCCACGAGAAGCCGAACGCTTGGTACACTGCCACGCAGCCAACTAAAAATTGGCTATTGCAGTAGTGTCTTCCACGAAAGGCGATCTCAATGACTATAGCATAGGGTAACGATCACAGACCGGAAATAAATTGTATATTTGTACTTTCCTATTAATGCAAGTATCTCCCAGTAGGGCTGAATACTTGTGTTGTAGACAAACATTTATTGGACGAAACAGCACGAATAGTAGTTCCCAGTGGTTATATACTGGGTACAAATAATAATACATAAATATTATTATATGGGGAACTTCCGAGGCGATAATAGGGAATAATAGAACAAAGAAGTATGTGTTAGCACTCAGAAAAATTGACAGACAAACAACAATAGAAAAAAACGAAGAACAATACATGGTCCGAAGTGGGATCGAACCCGTACTCAGTGGCACCGCGCCTTGCCACGAGAAGCCGAACGCTTGGTACACTGCCACGCAGCCAACTAAAATTGGCTATTGCAGTAGTGTCTTCCACGAAAGGCGATCTCAATGACTATAGCATAGGGTAACGATCACAGACCGGAAATAAATTGTATATTTGTACTTTCCTATTAATGCAAGTATCTCCCAGTAGGGCTGAATACTTGTGTTGTAGACAAACATTTATTGGACGAAACAGCACGAATAGTAGTTCCCAGTGGTTATATACTGGGTACAAATAATAATACATAAATATTATTATATGGGGAACTTCCGAGGCGATAATAGGGAATAATAGAACAAAGAAGTATGTGTTAGCACTCGGAAAAATTGACAGACAAACAACAATAGAAAAAAACGAAGAACAATACATGGTCCGAAGTGGGATCGAACCCGTACTCAAATGTTTGTAAATGTTTGTAAATGTAAATGTTTGTCTACAACACAAGTATTCAGCCCTACTGGGAGATACTTGCATTAATAGGAAAGTACAAATATACAATTTATTTCCGGTCTGTGATCGTTACCCTATGCTATAGTCATTGAGGTCGCCTTTCGTGGAAGACACTACTGCAATAGCCAATTTTTAGTTGGCTGCGTGGCAGTGTACCAAGCGTTCGGCTTCTCGTGGCAAGGCGCGGTGCCACTGAGTACGGGTTCGATCCCACTTCGGACCATGTATTGTTCTTCGTTTTTTTCTATTGTTGTTTGTCTGTCAATTTTTCCGAGTGCTAACACATACTTCTTTGTTCTATTATTCCCTATTATCGCCTCGGAAGTTCCCCATATAATAATATTTATGTATTATTATTTGTACCCAGTATATAACCACTGGGAACTACTATTCGTGCTGTTTCGTCCAATAAATGTTTGTCTACAACACAAGTATTCAGCCCTACTGGGAGATACTTGCATTAATAGGAAAGTACAAATATACAATTTATTTCCGGTCTGTGATCGTTACCCTATGCTATAGTCATTGAGATCGCCTTTCGTGGAAGACACTACTGCAATAGCCAATTTTTAGTTGGCTGCGTGGCAGTGTACCAAGCGTTCGGCTTCTCGTGGCAAGGCGCGGTGCCACTGAGTACGGGTTCGATCCCACTTCGGACCATGTATTGTTCTTCGTTTTTTTCTATTGTTGTTTGTCTGTCAATTTTTCCGAGTGCTAACACATACTTCTTTGTTCTATTATCCCCTTTATATTGAAAGTGTCTTGGTTTTGTTATGTTGTGTTGATGTGTAGAAGCAATTACAAATCTAAATACAAAAATCAGTCGAGTGTTTCAAACCGCATTCAAAACTGCTTCTGTTTGTTCACTGATAAATCATCATCATCATCAAGTAACATGGCTGCTGGCATAGGTGATCATGTCTCTCCACAAATTTCGATCTCGACAGTTATTTATCATTTCTGTTGTTGACCTTCTGCCAAGCCATTCCCTTAAGCTGTCTAGTATCTTTTGTTTTTGCTTCCCTCTATCTCTTCGTTCCTCAATTTTTCCAGTTGTCATAATATATTCCAGCTGTTCCCCTCTCATTACATAGCCACAAAATGATGATTGTTTCTTCCTATTAATGGAAATTAGCTCTCTTTTTGCTTTGGCCTCTTTCAGAACATTTTCATTACTTTTCTTAGATGACCATGGTATTCTCAACATTCTTCTATAAAACCACATAAAACAGCCTCCAGTGATTTTCTTGTCTGTTGTCCTATTGTCCATGATTCACATATATATGTTAAGACTAGTTCTACATAACATTTAAGAACTCTTTTTCTTGTTTCTATTGTCAAAAATGGATTGTACAGTATCTTCCTCATTTTTTGGAAAACTGATTTTGTTTGAGCCATTCTGCATCTCACTTCTGTTGTACATCTACCATCTGCCGTTAACAATGCTCCCAGATATTTAAATTCATTTACCTGTTTTAATATTGTTCCACATGTCTTTATTATGCACTGCGGTGATGCCTTTTTCTTTGTTGTTACCATTACTTTTGTAATTTTGCTATTAAGGCTGAGTCCTTTGTTTTTGCTTTTCTTCACTATAATGTCTAACATTTCTTGTAACTCACTTTCACTCTGAATGATTAAGAATGTATTATCAGCATACCTTAGATTATTTATATTATGACCTCCGATTGTTATTCCAGGAAAGCCCCTTGTGGATCTTAAAATAATCTCACTATACATATTAAATAAATCTGGTGACAGCACACAGCCTTGACTAGCACCCTGTTTTATTTGTTGAAACATTCCCAATTGATTTCCAGTTCTTATGGCTCCGGTTTTTTTTGCCAGTATATGTTCTTTATTGTTTTTGGATCTTTGCTGTTGATGTTGCCTTCTAAAATTTTAATTATTTCTTGGTGCTTTGGTATAATCTATGCAACATAGGTATAGATCTGTTTTCACCTCTGTGGCTTTTCTACTAAAGATCTTATGATGCATATGACATTGTTCAAACCTTTACATCCAACAAAACCATACTATTCATCGCTAATTTCTGGCCTAATTTTATTTCGCACTCTTTGCATGATAATTCTTAGTAATATCTTAGTCATGTGACTCATAAGGCTGATTGTGCAGTGATCATCACATTCAACTGCACTAGATTTCTTTGGTAGGGCTATGAATATTTATATATATACACTTATCTCTCTCTCTCTCTCTTTGCAATCAGGACTCAATCAGAGTAGGATTCCAGACTCCCACATGAAGTCAGCTGTCAGGTTAAGTGTGTTGATCGCCCCCACAGACAGAACGTCACATTTAGAGTCCGCCAGATCCACTCTGACTGAACACCCGTTAATACATTGCACTGTGTTCTGCGCCAGTGGCCCAGTGCATCCGATTTCAGCCAGCATTTTATTCAGGTTTGCTTTCCTTAGCCTTTGATTGTCCCCAATCTTCCTGCAAGGCAGAAGATTGTCTTTTCTGTAGGGGGATTCTGCCCTTAGATGGTCTGCCCTCCCAGGTTTACGAGCACCATCTGCCCGAGTCACTAGAGGTGACTAACACAGACATGCATACACAAAGACACGAGATGTGACCAACACAGACATGCACACACAAAGACACGAGATTTGACTAACATAAACATGCACACAAAAATATGAGACATCACTAACCCAGACATGCACACACAAAGATATGACACATGACCAACACAGATACACACTAAGACATGAGATATGACCAAACACAGACTCACATAAAGATATGAGACATGACCAACACGGACACACCAAGACACGAGATATAACCAACATGACACACACCAAGATATGAGACATGGCCAGCACACACACACACACACACAAGCTAAGATATGATCCATGGCTAGCAAAGAAACACACTAAGATATGAGCCATGGGTAGCACAGAAACACATTAAGATATGAGCCATGGCATGCATTTGACATTCATCTGCCCACACGCAGGGCAAAGTATGCGTTTCTTAGCCAGTTCGGGATTCACTGCAATGCGTGCCTGAATTCGAAGAAGGCCCCCAGCTGGACGTCTCACTGTATTGACAACTGGCATGGGCTCTGGGTGAGTGTTCAGGACACAGGAATCGGCACCAAAAATGATTGTAGCCCTCAATAAACTTATAAATAACCACATGAATTTTAGAGTTGCTAAGGGGAGGAGAGGGAAAAGGAGTAAGATAATAAGTACAATAACTAACAACCTAATCTCCAATTGCAATGGATTGGTTTGGTGAACTAACACTGTACAATAGTACAATGATTATCTAATATCGTACACTAGTACAATGATTATCTAATATTGTACACACATTAAACATTGTATACACTTACATTACCACAATGATTATCTAACCTTGTATACACTTACATCACCACAATGATTATCTAACATTGTATACACTTACATTACCACAATGATTATCTAACATTGTATACACTTACATCACCACAATGATTATCTAACATTGTATACATTTACATTAGTACAATGATTATCTAACACAATACACAAGTACTCCACAAGACATGATAAAAGAACTTATATAGATAATCTGGCACTTGAAACAGAATTAGCCCCCAAAACTGGAAATAGCAAGGCATATTATATAATATACAGAAACAACTAACAGGCTCCTTTACATTAAATTGTGGATCTGTTTTGAGTAAAGATGGCACCTCGCTAACTTCTAGTGCTAACATAAAAGCTTGATGGGGTAAACATTTCCAGAATATTCTTAACCGCCTGCGACCCAGTCGTTTGTTGCAGTTTGGAACTAGTGCACCAACTTCACATCTCATCATCATCATGTGCCTTACCGGTTGGCGTAGGTGATCATGTCCATCCACAATCTTCTATCCACAGTGCATCGTATCAGTTCTGTTGTTGACTGTTTTCCATGCCATGACACCAAGCTATCCAGTATTTTCTCTCTTTGTCGTCCGCAATCTCTTTTTCCTTTTATTTTGCCTGTTGTAACCAAGTATTCCAACTTTCCTCTTCTCATGATGTGCCCGAAAAATGTTGATTGCTTCTTTCTGATGTTTTTTAACAGCTCCCTTTTTGTGTTGGCCTCCTTGAGAACTTCCTCATTGGTCTTTTTATCTGTCCAGGGAACTTTCAACATTCTTCTGAGAAATCCCATCTCTGTGGCCTCCAATCGTCTTTTCATTTGTTTGTCTACTGTCCATGAATTGCTTCCATAGGTGAGAATTGGTTCTATATAGCACCGATGAACTCTCTTTCTCATTTTTATTGACATAGATTTGTTGCATAAGATATTTTTCATTTTCTGAAATGCTGTTTTGGCCTGAGCTATTCTGCTTTTTATTTCTGTGGTGCATCTTCCATCTGATGTTATTATTGTGCCCAAGTATTTGATGAGTTGCACTTGTTTCAGATTTGTCTTGTTTATTTTTATGCTGCATGATGGTGATGATTGTTTCTTCGATATAACCATTACTTCAGTTTTCTTGCTATTCAGACTGAGACCTTTCTTGTTGCTTTCTTTTACTATTATGTCTATCATTTCTTGTAGTTCGTTCTCTGTCTCTGCTATTAAGACTGTGTCATCCGCATATCGCAAATTATTTATGTTGTGACCGTTCACTTCAATTCCTTTTTTGTCTACTATTAATCTCATAATATGTTCGCTGTAAAGTGAAAACAAATCCGGCGACAGAACACAGCCTTGTCTGACTCCTTGTTTTATAAATTGAAATTGTCCTGTTTGGTTGTTAATTCGTATAGCTGCTGTTTGTTGCCAGTACATGTTTTTTATGATTCGCAGATCCTTGCCATCAATGTTTAATTTCTCCAGCATATTGATTATTTCCACATGCTTTACCTTGTCAAATGCTTTTGTGTAGTCTATAAAGCACATATATAGATCTTTCTTTACCTCTATAGATCTTTCTATCAGTGTTCTTAAGATGTATATTGCATTATTGATGCCCTTTCTTTCCACAAATCCACATTGTTCCTCACTTATTTCTGGTTTTATTCTGTTCCTTACACGTCTCATAATTATTCTTAGTAATATTTTAGTCATATGGCTCATGAGACTAATAGTGCGGTGGTCTTCACAATCAGTGGCTCCTGACTTCTTCGGTATGGCTACAAAGATAGATTTTAGTAGATCTTCGGGTTGTCATGATTATTCAAGGCAATTTAAGAAGGTAGTTTGCCATTCCTTTCCTTCTTGGCAGTGACTGTACTAGTCGGAGATCGCAGCCATTGTCTCTATACATGAGATCCTCTGCCTGCTTTCGCGGCGTGGGGACCATAACCGGCACTACTTGTCGGCTGCTCCCACAACATCATCCACCACCTGCTCCAATGGCTTCACATAACCCTGATAGGGGGGCTGAACAGGAGCTCCACCTTGCCCAGGGGTGTCCCGAAGACTAGCGGAGGAAAGGAGACGTCTTACTCCTCCTTTGGTTGGGCAGAGCTCTACCCCGCTAACCCAACTTCTAACCTAACTTCACATCTAGACAACAATATAACAGAAATCACTATAACAGAAATCACTATAACAGAAACTGAATTAGCAGTGAAACAAATAACTAATAATAGAAAAATTTCTTTTCTGTACTGCTCAGTCCCTTCTTCTAGTAACTTCTGAAATGTTAATTGAGTTATTGAGTTATTTACAGGTCATCATCATTGCACTCCGAACATGTCCATAGGTGCTCAGATCCCCTCCTCAGCAATTCCCTCAGTGTCCAGTGACTGACGACTCCAGTTCTATGTTGGTTGATAAGTCTTCTTACACACTCACTAAGTTTCTCATTTCTGGCTGTGCCCATCTTAACTCCCATCTCTTTCAACAGAAGGAATGACTTAGACTCATGGTTGTTGAAGTCCTGTGCTTTTCCCACATCTTAGAGGACATTGATGATGTCTGCCCAAGTCCATTGATTGACCGTCCTCTACAATAGCGCAGCTAACCAACCTGTCTGCTCTTTCATTTCCCCATACTCTCGATTGTCCTGGAACGTAGACAAAGTTGATCTTTTGTATTTTTGACTTATGCAATGATTCTACGTCTATGTTTTATTAACAAAAGCATTTTTATGACAGCGGCTTGTTAAACTTCATGAGCAGGTTTTTAACTAATTGGGCTTGAGATCAATCATGAAAAGGCTAAAGTCCTGAAAAGCTTAATTCCAACAGATGACAGAATATACATGGAAAATAAACCAGTGGAAGAGATCGACCACTTTATCTATCTTGGAAGTCACATTAATCGGAAAGGGGATACAAGTAAAGAAATTAGAATCAGAATAACTAAAGCAGCAATGTCTTTCAGAAGCCTTGAAAAGTTGTGGAAATCAAAACTCATCAACACAAACACAAAACTTAGACTATTCAAATCAAATGTACTATCTACCCTTATGTATGCATGTGAGAGCTGGAAAACAACAAGAGACATAGAAACAAAGTTGAATGCATTCGAAAATAAATGTCTAAGGGAAATACTTGGAATAGCATGGAACAAATTCAAAACAAACAAAGAAATTAGAGAAATCGCCAATCAAATACTACAATCTTCAGTAATCAAGAAAAGATGATGGTCATATGTTGGTTATGTGATGAGGAGAGATAATAACTGAATAACAAAGTAAGTCCTCATGTTGGAAACAATAGGTAAGAGGAAAAGATGAAGACCCAGAGAGACACTGAGAAGAAAATTGATCAGAGAGGCAAAGCAGCAGGAATCCGTTCCCTCAATGAGATAGAGTTGCTTGCACAGAACAGAGACAAATAGCAAGATTTGATAAAATATTTTTACAAGGATTGAAAACTGCTAAAATAAAAATGTAGATAAGAGAAAGAGTATATTAATCTATGCCCTATGGGCCAGCTATGGCTTGAAAGGTCAATAGATAGAAGATAGAATGACTCTACCCATTGCATGCGTACAGAACCCACCTCCACTTTTTTATCAAACTCATTGAATCACTCAGTATGCAGGCATGGGTGTAGTCTTGTGACTCTAATCAGATGAATGCCCTGGTCACTGCCATTACCTCCATCGTCATACTACACGTGGTCATAATGTATGCACGACTGTCTTCCTTGACTATTCTGCCTGCCGAGCATGCTGTAAATGTCCATGCACTCCTTTGGTGTCGTTTTACAGATCCGTCTGTATAGATGACTGCATCTTTCTCATCAGTGTTTTCCCACATGAGACCATTGACCTCTGCATTGACCATGACTGAGTTCTGTTCCCTACATTTCGTGTTGAGTGTGATAATACATGAGAATGTCCCTCTGAATGATGTAGGCACTGGTATCCACTTCTTGCCAGCGTTGGTATTGGTAAGACCACAGACCTGTTTGATGACATCTTCTGCTCAGCCCACACATGATTTGCCTCTTTTTAGCCTGACACCCTTCTCTGTGTTGACCTCATGGTACAATGGATGCTCTTTATCTGCACTTATCTTAAGGTATTCTCGTGCCCTTCAGTTCTTGAATCTGTCATCCATGGTTGGAAAGTCAAGAAGATACATCATTGCTATACAGGAAGTATCCTTCATACATCCCAAGATAATGCGCATGGCTTCATTCTGTATTTTCTCCAGCCTATCAATTTGAGTCATCCTGACAGTAAGAATTGCCAGGACATACTCGATTGGTGCGAGGACTAATCCCTGGAACAGAAGAGTAAGTAGCCTCTGCTAGATGTTGGCAGCTGCCATGACCTTCAAGGTGGCTAATCCTTTGCAGGATTTTGTTATCACATGGTCGATGTGGTACCGAAAACACAGACTGCGATCAAACTTAACTCTAAGGTATACTTCTTTTGATATGTGTTCTTTACTTGTATTATATAAGTATCTTGAACATCTTTTTGATTTAAATCTGTTATGTCTAGTGGCATTGTTAATGAATTAGTCTTTTGTTTGTTTCTCTTTAGTTTGACTTTTGTTTTAATCAGTACAGGATTGTGATCAGAGATAATATCTGCTTCTTGGTAGGTTTTGGCTTTCTTGATGCTGTTAAGGAACCTGTCTGTTATCATTATGTAGTATTTTATTCCTCTTTTTATCTCCCAGGGCTTTTCCAAGTGTATAGTTTCCTTTTCTCTTGCTCAAAGTAGGTGTTACATATTATCAGCCTGTTTTCCTCACAGAATTGTATTAATCATTCTCCTCTGTCATTTCTTTTCCTAAACCATGAATTACTATAATGGTCTTCTATCTATCTTTTCCTTGGCTTCTTTGAGAATTTCCTCATTGGTCATTTTAGCTGTCCAGGGAACTTTCAACATTCTTCTGAGAAGTCCCATCTCTGTTGTCTCTATCCAAAATATCGATATTTAATTGTTCTGCTTCTAAAATAAGATTTTCCAATTTTCCTGTAAAGAGTCTTAACATTCCATGTATATATTCGTAGATCTTTCTTCTGACATCAGTTAGAATTTTTATCTATGGCATTCTTTGGAATAGTACGTGATGAGGCTCCAATCTCTTTCACGGTGATCAGTCACATTTGGCTTTCATGCCCTGGATATGCTTCTTTTGTACCACACACTTTGCTGTTTTTTGCTTTCTGAGCCATTGATCATTTCTGATTCTTCCTCTCCATCTACCATCACAGACTTTGTACATTCGGGAAGAACATTCCCGGCAGATGCCATTGTTGTCAAAATAGATGTTTGCCTGTCAAACTGCAAACACACGTTGGCCTATCGAAGATTAGGTAAACATGTCAACACAAGAAGAATAAATAATATCCCACTAAAATATCAATAAAGTTCACAGTCCATCAACTTGTCAGAATTAAACATAACTGCAACAGGAAATAGCAGCACATTATTTCACAACTAGACTGTTGCGCAAATCATTTAAAAATGCCAGCAAGGACTGAGATAGAAAAATGATCTACATGCAACCATCATGACACCTCTTCCTTATTTCATTCTACACAACGCATTCTTCATAGGCATTTGTCTTTAAAAGCTTTTAGTCTTCTCTCAATCTCTTTTGTTGTTTTCTAGCTTTCACATGCATAGGTAAGTGTTGATAATACATATGAGTTGAGTTTTCAAAGTTTGGTTTTCTTTCTTAGTATTTTTTATTTCATATTTTGTCCAGGTTTTAAAATTATTTGCTTCTTTTGAAAGCAAAGGTTTTGATTTCTTTGTTTCACCTTCTTGATCTACATTATTACCAAGATATATATATATATATTATATATATATATATAGTGGTCTACTCTTTTGAATGCCTGATGATTGAGATATACATTGCCTTCTGGAGACTTGTTATTTTGTATTATTTTTGTTTGTTTACCCCTGTTGATTTCAAGTACTATTTTTTCCACCATGGAAGATAACATACCTGTGATATTTTGCATCTTGTTGATATTGTCACTTAGGAGCACTATATCATCTGCAAAATCCAAATCTTTCAAGTAATTCTTGTCATGCCATTTGATGCTATAATTGCCTTTGCAACATTTATGTTATTATGTAGTCAATAGTAATTCCAAATAGGAAATGTGATAGTATACATCCCTTTTTTTTATCTGTTTCAATGATTTATCTAACACTGTACACAGCTACATTAACACAATGATTTATTTAACACTGTACACAAGTACATTAACACAATGATATATTTAATGCTATCTATCTATCTATTGACCTTTCGAGCCGTAGCCGGCCCATAGTCGTAGACCAAGATACTCCTTCTCCTATCTGAATTTTTGTTCTAGCAGTTTTCTTTTAAAGATATTTTATCAAATCTCGCCATTTGTCTCTGTTCTGTGCAAGCTGCTCTATCTCATTGAGGGAGCCGAATCCTGCTGCTCTTGCCTCTCTCATCAATGTTCTTCTCAGTGTCTCCTTGGGTCTTCCTCTTTTTCTCTTACCTGTTGTTTCCCACATGAGGGCTTGCTTTGCTATTCGGTTATTATCTCTTCTCATCACATGTCTAACATATGACCATCGTCTTTTCTTTATTACTGAGGATATTAGTGGTTGATTGACGATTTCTCTAATTTCCTCATTTGTTTTGAATTCGTTCCACGCTATACCAAGTATTTTCCTTAGACATTTATTTTCGAATGCGTTCAACTTTGTTTCTATATCTCTTGTTGATTTCCAGCTTTCACGCGCATACGTAAGGGTTGATAGTACATTTGATTTGAATAGTCTAAGTTTTGTGTTCGAGGTGATGAGTTTTGATTTCCACAACTTTTCAAGGCTTCTGAAAGACATTGCTGCTTTAGCTATTCTGATTCTAATTTCTTTACTTGTATCCCCTTCTCGATCAATGTGACTTCCAAGATAGATAAAGTGATCGATCTCTTCTGCTGGTTTGTTTTCCATGTATATTTTGTTGTCTGTTGGAATTAAACTTTTCATGACTTTAGTCTTTTCATGATTGATCTCAAGCCCAATTTTGCTGGCTATTGATGATAGTTCATTTGTGTTTACCTGCATCATTTTTATCTGACTGCTGATGAGAACTATTTAATGCTATACATAACTATATTAACACATTGATTTATCTAACACTGCACAGATGAGATTTCCATTCAAAAATGAGATTTTCTTTCCTGTCATTCATAACTGTCTGTTGTCTTATTTTTCTCTGGAACATTTATTTATGAAGACATGTTGGTAGGTAATGAGCTAAGATGTTGTTGTTATTTTCTAACATAATTAGTTCATCTTTAGGGCTCATCATTCATTGGATAAAAAGTGGTTAATGATTCACATGATTGAGATCAGTGAGCCAGTATTGACCAAGATTTTACTTTATCTCCCAGCCATTAGTAGTCCTGGACACAGACCAACTAACTGGCAAGTGAGTAGAGATCAGAGAAGGAAGGAAAATCTGGTACCTCAAAATTGCAGTGATGCAATCAGATGAGTTGGGTTTAAAGGTGCAGATATTGCAGCTTACTGTAAACCATGACACACTGCTGCAACGTTCATCTATCACCATTTTAGAGGCAGACATTAAAGGGGAGTAGTCATCAAGTGATGCAAAATAAATTAATTAGCAAATGAGCATATCTATAACTGCATAATTGTCTTTTTTATAGACCTGATCTGTCCATTTGTTGATTTTGGTGCTGTTGTGATTCTTGTTTACATATTTCTCTGCTTTTACAGAGAGGCTTTGTCCCTTGCTGAGAAATTTGATTTAAATGAAGTTGGGATGATGGCAGAATTTTATGCAGCTTGTATCAACAAAGACTCCAGCCAGAACATGGAAAGAGAAAAGGCTTATAAATCTTTCATGAAACTTATACCTGTCTTTGGTAACTTATCTGTAGAGTATAAATTATTACATTTGTGGGCATTTCTTATGATGAGGTTTAAAATGTGTGGGACTCATATATTTTACAAATATTCATTTCATTTTAAGTTGTCAAGATATTTATGTAAATTATTACATAGAAAAAAAATACCTTCATAAGATGGTGTTGGTAATATAAATATGGTGCTGGCTGTGTAAGTCCAATATTCACTGCTCATTCAAACTTCTATTGCAGATCTTAGCAGCATCTGAACCAAAAACTATTCATAGTCTTGTATGAATGTGCCTACTTTTTAATTAAAATCTTCTATTACATACAATATGTTGTTTATGTCAACTTTCACTATCTTTTCTGATAGCTTAAGATAAAATAATTTTTCTATTGCTCGGTATAATTATTATTATTTATTGCCATTGCATGGAGTGCACATTTACAAGGGGTTTTCAAGAGGTAATATACCACATTGTTTTTTATATTAATAAACATAGAAGCATGAAATTTTGCACTTTTTAAATATGGCATGTGTTGATTGTGTGTACCAAATTGCACTGCAAACAGCCAAATAATACAACTGCATTAAATTGTTGAAATGGAGTATGTCAGCTACTTGTGTTATAAGCAGCTTATTGTGATAGAATTTTTCGTTTCAGAGAAAGAAACTGTTGTGAACATTCACAAGTGCCTATGTGATGTGTATGGAAGTTTTTCAGTCAACAGGAGCTCAGTAAGTTGCTGGGTTCTGCCATGACCACCAATGCAGAAATGTTAAAATACGCTGAGGGGATTAATCTTGTTGATAGGTGCATCACTACTCAACAATTGGCTTTAATGTTGTCAGTCAGCATTGGTCGTGCAAATGCAATTATAAAATCTCTAGGATTCTCTAAGGTTTGTGCAAAATGGGTTCCATGAAATCTCACAAATGAGCACCGATTGCAAAGAAAAGCAATTTTTCCAGAACTGTTGGAACATTTCAATGTTTATGGAGAGAACTTTTTGGCTAAGATTGTTACAGGTGACGAAACCTGGGCACATCATTTTGAACCTGAGACAAAAAGACAGTCAATGGAGTGGCATCATCCGCATTCACCATGATGAAAGAAATTCAAGACATCTCCTTCAGCTGGAAAGGTTATGGTCGTTGTCTTTTAGGACATTGAAGGTGTGATTCTTGTGGATGTTATACCAAGAGGAGAGACAATCAATTCACAGACTTCTGCGAATGGTTCTTTATGTATAGGATACAATTTGTTATTTCTGGATGTACAATGTAGTCCACTTCATGTTTTATTTTTCTTGAATAAAGTAGTAGATGACCTTTATTAATCTTCTTGCTACCATTTCCTTTGTGTCTTGTATCAATCTGTTCCAATATATAATTTTTTTTCTCTTTCTATCTTCTTCTTCTTTAGGAGAGTGGGTAGCCAAATCAATAACTCATCCAAACCAGGAGAACACTGGTTCAAGTCCTGGTAGGGTCAAAAGTTTTTTCAGTCAGTGGTAAAAAAACAACTCAGACCTGAATACATCATACTGACTGCTCCAGACAATCAGCTTCTATTCTCCTGTCTTATATGACCCCTGTAATGGGATAATGCCAAAAAGATAGTTTTTTTTTTTCTTCTTCTTCTATTTTTTTTTTATTACTGTTTGTCTCATAATGTATACAAAAGTATTTTGATTTTTTAAATGTATGTTGCTGTGCTTGAAAGCCTCTCAGGACTTCCAAACAGCTTGGCATGGATGTACATTTATGTTGGCCAGTGCTGCCTGAACATGTTGGAGTCCTGTAGTGTGTATTCAGCTGTCTGTGTTGCCTGTCTTATTGGTTATGGAAGGCCTCGGTATCACTGCAAACGAATCAAAATCCATAATTGCTCAACCGCCCATGCCAGTGGAATCATCCGAATTACAAACTCATATCCCAAACAAAGAAAGGTAACTGTAGTCCCCATCGTAGCAGTCTCAGCAAACGCCAAAAGACAAGGCGAAACCGCGCAGAAAGTGAACACAGTCAACTGTTCCATGTCATACAATATCATCCTTCATCGTAAACAATTGGGACATCGAAACATGATCAAAATGGATGAAACACACAGCTCACGGTGTGCACAGAGCACTTAACTCAGTAGCTCCTGCAACAAGCCGGACTTGGAATATGAGGAAACTGCAACAAGGAACACCCTTCAGACATAGCCTTCAATGGTACCTGCCGCCTATCCACCATATACCATGGAAGTTCACATCCTCCCGAAAATGATGATCGTCATATTGAGAACAAAAAATGTAGGCGCTTGATGATGTTAGGACATTGTTCTTGACAGTACACCAACCGAACATATAAACAAACAGTTAGTCATCGAATTACCACCGTCACACATCAAACAACAGACCCTGCGGTTAGCGTACAACGAACGAAACATGGTGCAAATTCCCAAAGAGGAAAATCTTTGGTCGACTTGATAGAGATATCCATTAATGCGTTTCAGCATGTAAATAACTTGCGTCCAAAATCCCAAAGTCGGCCATTGAACAGCACTCACTGTGACGTAAACCGCATGTCAACACTAGACGGTGAAGGTCGCCGTTACAATACTTGACTTGTCAAAAAGAAACATTGCTGTATGTACATCGCTGGTGCAGATTTGTCCATTTCGTAGCGCAGATTTGCTAAGTAGAACATCATTTTGATTTCAACACAGAAAATTGCAATCAGAGAGCCGAAATTAATCAAACCCCCGATGCATTGTATGCAGTGATCGAGAGAACGTGAAACGTTCCACCATTTTGAAACGGTTGCCTGTCTGCACATGCATAATAGGATTAGTTTTAATTTGTGCAAATGGTTGTTTAATAAGCTGTATCTTGTTCTGAGGCAGAGCAGGATCACTGTTCTGATCACTCAAGGTAGTAATAGTTGTCCTTTTGTTGGTCGATCTTACCCATAGATTTGACGAGGGTCTTCTTTTCTTGAAATGTGATGGTTTGTTTTGTCTCTTCTTGCATTGCTTCTTCTTTTGTCAGTTTTGTCTGCTCACATTTTCTAGTATACCACAATGTCATGGTATTCATTGTAGTACTACTCAATACTTGGTGTTTAGTTCACATAGAGCTTTTCTGAGTTCTGGTAATTTGTTTCAAATGAGAACCTGCAAGATTGACATTGCACCAGTAAGAAATACTACCTGCTGGAACTGACTTTTGGATTGGTTTAAGAGATGACATGTCTTAGGGCTTGTGTTTTCATAGTTAAAACAGAAGGTTCCAGTTGGAAGACAAAAGGTTTGACATTTTATTTAGTCTTTAGTTCAGACTGGCATCACTGCAATTAGGGCTTCCCCATATCCTCTCTGCCACTGATTCCAGAAACCAAAGAAGTGTACATCTACTGATTGTTCCTGTCCTGCATTGATTGAACATGTTACACTGAAGATGCCTTTCCTGCATTTATCTTTGTGCCACTGCATTCCACCATTCTTTTGATATGACACTTTGTTGTCTCCTTCCTGTGATTGATGGTCTCTCAAAGTCTTCGCTATGTCACTTATGTCCATTTCTAAGGTTCCCTGTGCAAGACTCCACCAACCTGCCAACCATCTCATTGTCATGAACTTCTGCATGCCCATGGCAATATATCCACATTAGGCTGTTGACTCTCTGTTTATCTTTTTCTTGTCAATCTGGCAAAGCATGCTTTCTGAGTCAGTCAGTATTACAGCATCAGCTTGCCATATCTAACTATATATATATATCACAAAAACTCCAGCATATCCATTTTTTAACTGGTTGAATTGTTAATCCTTAAGTGAATACCTGAATCCATGTTTCTCTGTTGTAGCTTTCTTCAGTCAATGTAGCATACTCCTGTTTTCTTTTTGAGTGGGTTTAGTTCTCCATTTGAACTAGAAGTAGTTATGGTGATATTAATGTTCAGCTTTCAATAGAGCTCCTATGGGGTTGGAAGAAGTGTTAGTGTTATGGTAGAATCTGGTTACGAGATCCTCAGGACCATGGAAATATTGTTGTTCTAACTATATCTTGTTGTATCCAGTTTATGTTTAATAACAGGGGAATATAGTATGTAAACAATCATCATCATCGAGTGCCTTCTCCGCAATGAAGGTTGGCTACCATGGAGCACCATTCTGCTCTGTCTCTTGCTTTAATGGTGCAGGTGTTCATAGGCTGATTTGTCCATCTTTTGATGTTATTCGTCCATGTTAGTCTTGGTCTGCCTCCGCCTCTTTTACCTTGTATTTTCCCCTCCAGGATTACTTTTAGTAGGCTGTTGTGTCTTTTAACATGGCCTAAAAATCGCATTTGTCTTGTTTGAATTGTGCTTAGTAGTTCTCTTTTCATTTTTAGTTGTTTTAAGACTTCATCGTTTGTTTTCTTTTCCTTCCATCCAATTCTACCTATTCTTCTATATATCCACATTTCAAAGACTTCAATTCTCTGTTCTGTTTTCTTGTCTAATGTCCATGTTTCTGCACCATATAGGAATATCGAGAAGATGTAACATTTTGCTATCCTTAGTTTTAGCCTTGGTGTTATTTGTTTTGATGTTAGTATGTCCTTCATGACATTAAAATTACTTTTTGCCATTCCTATTCTTTTGTTTATTTCAGTTGTACATTTTCCATCCCTGGTTATAGTATATCCAAGGTAGTTGTAGTTCTGAATTGTCTCCAGGTCTATTCCTTCTATTTTGATATCCAGTTGTTGGTTTTGAGTATCTTCTTTGCTTATGATCATAGTTTTAATCTTTTTGATATTCATATCTAGTCCATATTTTTTGCTTGTCATGTTTATTTCATTAAGTAATTGTTGTAGGTCTTTAGGATTTTCTGCTAGCAGTACAGTATCGTCAGCATATCTTAGGTTATTGATTATCTTTCCATTAATTTGTAGGCCTGGCATCTCTATGATGTTTTTAAAAATTTGCTCAGTGTATAGATTGAACAAGCTTGGTGATAGGATGTATCCCTGTCTTACTCCTCTTTTTATATCAATGTAAACAAAGAATAAGCAAAAACCTTTTGTACTTAACTTCATCGACTTCAAAAAAAGCATTTGACAGTATTCATCAAGATTCTTTGTGGAAAATTCTGAAGAAATTTGGCTTACCATAAAAAATAATAAATATTATTAAAGACATGTACAATGGTTACAAATGTGCAGTTCGAACAGAGGAAGGACTGAGCAAATGTTTCCCAATAGAAACTGGGGTTAAACAAGGATGTATTTTATCGCCCTTATTATTTGGAGTTGTTATGGACTTCATAATGAAGAAATACCGCACTGGTAATAAAGGCATCGAATGGATTCAAGGAGACCATTTGGAGGACCTCGACTTTGCTGATGACATAGTTCTCATCAGCAGTCAGATAAAAACAATGCAGGAAAACACAAATGAACTATCATCAATAACCAGCAAAATTGGGCTTGAGATCAATCATGAAAAGACTAAAGTCATGAAAAGCTTAATTCCAACAGATGACAAAATATACATGGAAAACAAACCAGTGGGAGAGATCGATCACTTTATCTATCTTGGAAATCACATTGATCGAGAAGGGGATACAAGCAAAGAAATTAGAATCAGAATAGCTAACGCAGCAATGTCTTTCAGAAGCCTTGAAAAGTTGTGGAAATCAAAACTCATCAACACAAACACAAAACTTAGACTATTCAAATCAAATGTACTATCTACCCTTATGTATGCATGTGAGAGTTGGAAAACAACAAGAGACATAGAAACAAAGTTGAACACATTTGAAAATAAATGTCTAAGGAAAATACTTGGTATAGCGTGGAACGAATTCAAAACTATGAGGAAATTAGAGAAATCGCCAATCAACCATTAATATCTTCAGTAATAAAGAAAAGACGATGGTCATATGTTGGACATGTGATGAGAAGAGATAATAACCAAATAGCAAAGCAAGCCCTCATGTGGGAAACAACAAGTGAGAGAAAAAGAGGAAGACCAAGAGAGACACTGAGAAGAACATTGATGAGAGAGGCAAAAGCAGTAGGAATCGGCTCCCTCAATGAGATAGAGCTGCTTGCACAGAACAGAGACAAATGGCGAGATTTGATAAAATACCTTTAAAAGAATTGAAAACTGCTAGAACAAATATTCAGATAAGAGAAGAAGTATCTTGGTCTATGCCCTATGGGCCGGCTACGGCTCGAAAGGTCAATAGATAGATAGAAATAGATTTGAACAATCATGTTGATGTGTACCAATACTCAGCTTTTATAATGAAAGAACCATACCTCTCTTTTATTTTTGGTTAGACAAAATTTCAAAAAATAATTGATCTGTAGGTTGCATTATCATCTTCAAGTACTAAACCTGTTGGCGTAGGTGATCATGTCTCTCCACAGCTGTCAATCTCGACAGCTATTTATTATTTATGTTGTTGACCTTCTGCCAGCTTTCTCAAGCTGTCTGTTATCTTTTCTCTTTGCCTCTCTTTTTTCATCCCTCAATTTTCCCAGTTGTTATAATATATTCCAGCTGTTTCTTTCTCATATCATATCCAAAAAGTGATGATTGTTTTTTCCTAATATTGGATATTAGTTCTTTTTTTTGCTTTGGCCTCTTTTAGAACATTTTCATTACTCTTCTTAGCTATCCATGGTATTCTCAACATTCTTCTGTAAAACCACATTTCTACAGCCTCCAGTGATTTTCTTGTCTGTTGTCCATGATTCACATCCATATGATGGCTCTACATAACATTTTCTCTCTCTCTCTCTGTGATCAAGACTCAATCAGAGTAGGATTCCAGACTCTCTCATGAAGGCAGCTGTCTGTTTAAGCGAATCAATTGCCCCATATAGTTTTTCTTCCAGGGAGGTGGGCATGAACCACATTGCTCTTCTCAGGTATGTGTACTGGGGGCAATCCTGTAGAACATGTTTTGTAGTCATATTGTCCAGTGTGCAGTGGCATAGGCTGGTTGTACCTATTCTGAATTTGGAGAACATGTGATTTCTCATTCTATTGTGGCCGAAGTATGATGACTTGATCCCTCCTTGATAGTTGGTGGTATCCGTCACTCTCGTTATGCTTTGGGTGTTCTCGTTTCCATTTTTCATGGAACTGACCCTTGAGGATAGATTTGGCTTCATCATAACTGAGCGGATGGTTCTCTTGTGGTAATCTCCCTCCCTCTTTAGCTAATTTGTCTGCGCGTTCGTTCCCATGTGATGTTATCCACTGAATGACTACTCTCTGGAAGTTATTGCATAGTTGGTCAAGGGTTGTTCTCAAGTCATCTAGTTCATTGTTCTTGGGGTTTTTTTAGAGCTGATAATACTGACAGTGCATCAGTCAGAATCACCAATTTATTGTGCATGTCATTTTTGTATTGAGTAGCCAGTGTTGCAGCATCTCTGATGGCCTCAGTTTCTGCTTTAAAGTTGTTTGAGAATTTTCCAGAATTTTCCACATAACATTTTAAAACTCTTTATTTTTGCTTCTATTATCAAAAATGGATTGCACAGCAGGTTGAATAAAAGTGTTATAAAAGATTTTGTAAAATTTAAGATAAAAAAGGAAATATTTGGAAAATTAAAAAATTTTCTTTATACCAGAATTCTCATTATAACCAGTTTCAGTATAAGTGGATTCTACTGTATTTCCTTAGTGTTGGTATCTGGTAGGTTGTCTTTGTATGGTCTAATTGTATGTTCTTTTCCTTAATTTTAGTTTCCAAGTCTGAAATAATCAGTGTTCTTATCTTGTATTTTCTAGCTCTCCAAGTTCTTGGGCACTTCCATGATCTTAATCATTTAGATTTGTCTGTTTGTATCTAATCTAACTTCTGTAGCAGTCATTTATCCATTGTTAGCTCCTGGACCTGTCACAGTTTTACTAGAGTCCTGTCAGGTCATTTCAAAGTGAATCAGAATGGCTTTTATAGCTACTTTGAGTGTCATGTGGCTTAAGGCCGCTCAATTTTTCACCATCTCAGCAATTCCCTACTTCATCTTGCTACCACCTCTTTGGCAGTGGATGGGACAGAGAGGCAACTACTGGATTATATGAAAACATTGTACCAAAGTGTGGAGGAAATAAAAAAAAACTAAAACTGTAATTGAATCAACACCAGAAGTGAGACAAGACTATATATCATTCTCTATTTCTTTTCAGTATGTGTATGATGTGGACAGAAACATATAAATAATTACAAATTGTGGATTAACTCTTTCTATCCGGCTCGTCTAATAATAGATGGGAAAATCGTACCCATAATTCTGGCCCATCTAATGAAAGCTGTTTGAAAGTTGAGTCTTTAATTTTGAGTTGAAATAAAATTCTTTTGTATTTCATCCAATCCACATTTTTGAAAGTCTATTCCGCAGGTTTACTTTTGTAACTCATTCATGCTGGTGTTATTGAAAGCAGTTTCATTGTGTTTTTAATCAAATTTAATCATGCGTTACTCCAAATGATTGAATTTTCACTGATAAGAAAATAGCTTCCTTATAATGATTTACAGCTGAACAAGCCTGACAATTAATTTAAACATGGATTAATGTTAAAAATATGGAAGATGTATTTATCCACCACATGGATGGAATTTCTAATTTTTAATTGATTGATAAAATTGATCATCAGCTGGGTATCTGAGGTAAGGGGACATTGCAAATTCCTTCTGCTAGCTCTATTAAAAAAGGTCAATCATGTATTTTTTTTTTTTAACTTTTATAATACAAATATTATTGTAAATACTTTTTATAAGAAATTCATTTAATTCTGCACATTTTTATTTATGATATGTATGTATATATGGCCTTTGGCATCTTGACAGATGGTTGGTAGCAAGCAATCATGATAAAACAGTAGTTTGGTAAAGCATTAGTGTCTAATACTGGGTGCTGCTTTACTGAACATCTTCTCTCGTGGCTGAATTTGCCAATCCTGAACAGACAGATCCATCCACAGAATGAGCAAGGTGTACCCGCAGTACCCGGCCTTGTCTCCTTTCTCTTGCGCCTTTTGTCTTCTGAATTTGACATCAGTACTGTCTCGAAAGTTGCTGTGCCATTTTTTATTTTTGCTCTCCATGTGCTACGATCTGTAGCCACATTTTCTGAGTTCCTTCAACTTATAGAAAATTCCCTCAAGGAAGCCCTGCAAGCATCCTTATATCTCAGCACTGGTCTGCCCTTTGGTCTCTTCCGTCCTTAAGTTCACCATACAATATTCCATGCATTTCTGGAAGGTATTTGTGTATAGGTCTTGGTTGACAGATAATTTTGTTGTAGCGATATTGATCCTAGGCCTGGATGGTTCTCTAGATTTGTAAAACCTTTTGGTGGCTGCCTTCACTTTGCTAATGACATGGTCTGTGTCACAGTCTACGCTATGGTTACTCTAACATTATTTAAGTGTTGTCTGCGAAACAAATTCCAGCTGGTGCCAATGCCCGGACCTTGGGTGGCACCATGTTGCCTTTTGTCAATTCTTGACGCTGAAAAAGGTGTTGTGGCACACAGGTTGTTAAGGGAACAAAATTCTAGAAGTCTCTGACCATTTTCGTTCATTATGCCAATACTAGCCCTGGAGACAAGAAGAGAAATCAAATAGATTACATAATGATAAAAGACAGATTCAGGAACAGCGTCAAGAAAGCCAAAACCTACCCAGGAGCAGATATTAATTCAGACCACAATCCTGTAGTGATAAAAATGAAAATCAAATTAAAGAGAAACAAACAAAAAACTATTTCAGCAACACCAATAGATATAACAGCGTTAAACCAGAAAGATGTAAAAGAAACTTATACTATACAAGTAAAGAACACATATCAGAAGCTACTAGAAGAGGGGATTGAGCAGTACAGAAGAGAAAATCCTGAGGAAAAAGTCACACAAAAATGGCAATGCATAAAATACAGCATGCAAGAATCCTGCAACACCTTGTCCAAAAAGGAAAGTAACAAAAAACAAAAATGGATAACTGACAAAATCTTAGAAAAAATGGAAGAAAGAAGACAAGCGAAAAACACTGCCAGATACAAGGATATAGACAATGAAATATGGAGAATGTGCAAAAAGGCAAAAGAAGACTGGCTCAACCAAAGATGTCTAGAAGTCGGAACTATGGAAAGTAAACAAAACTTAAGAGAGATGCACACAGAAATAAAGAGAATGACGAATAAAGACAAAAAAGCTGCAGGAAACGAATGTATTGCAAACAAAGAGGGAAGAATGCTAATAGACAACAAAGATATAATAGATGGCAAGAATATATAACAGAATTATTTCATGACGAAAGGGACAAAAAGCCAGACATAAAATGTAAATACAACTATAAAATCCTGAAATTTGAAGTAGAAAATGCTATAAAAACAATGAAAAAGGGAAAGGCAGCATGGCCTGACAATATACAGATAGAGATTATACAGGCTCTAGAAGAGTTTGGCGTTGAAGTGATCACAGACATATGCAATGACATATACCATACAGGATACATACCAAACGATCTAAAAACATCAACTTTCATTGCATTGTTTAAAAAGAACGGTGCAGTTGAATGCAGTGATTTCAGAACTATAAGGCCTAATGAGCCAGGTAACAAAAATTTTACTAAAAGTTATACAGGGAAGGATTCAGAATAAAATCAATACTGAATTAGATGAGAAACAATTTGGATTCAGGAAAAACAGTGGGACAAAAGAAGCCATATTCAGCAAGAACATTGATTGAAAAGTACACAGAAATAAACAAACCAATATATGCCTGCTTTATAGACTACACCAAAGCTTTTGATAGAATACACCATAACCAACTCATAGACTGCCTATAGGATATAAATCTAGATGACACAGACATACGACTAATATGTAATTTGTACTGGGAGCAAACAGCAATAATAAGATATAACAAGGAGAACTCTACACCCATGGACATAAAAAGAGGAGTAAGACAGGGATGCATCCTATCACCAAGCTTGTTCAATCTATACACTGAGAAAATCTTTAAAAACATCTCAGAGATACCAGGCCTAAACATTAATGGAAAGATAATCAATAACCTAAGATATGCTGATGATACTGTTCTACTAGCAGAAAATCCTAAAGACCTACAACAATTGCTTAACGTGATAAACATAACAAGCAAAAAATGTGGACTAGAAATTAATATCAAAAAGATTAAAACTATGATCATAAACAAAGAAAATTCTCAAGACCTACAATTAAATATCACAGTTGAGGGAATACATCTGGAGACAGTCCAGAGCTACAACTACCTGGGACATACTATAACCAATGATGGAAAATGCAAAACTGAAATAAACAAAAGAATAGGTATGGCAAAAAGTAATTTTAATTCCAGTAAAAATATACTAACAACAAAACAAATATCAGCAGGGCTGAAACTAAGAGTGGCAAAATGTTATGTCTTCTCAATATTCCTGTATGGTGCAGAAACATGGACATTAGACAAGAAAACAGAACAGAAAATTGAAGCCTTTGAAATGTGGACCAGTTAAATATGGTTACCACATGTTCCATTTGAATCAAATTAGATGTAAAATGTGAGTACAATAAGCATTTAAGTATTACATTTGTAATGAAAAATGAACATGATTCTAAATGTTAAAAATTACATTTGAAATGCTATTATTCCAGAAAAATATTGTTATTTTTTAAATCTGCAGAAACAAGCATTGTGCAGCAAAAGTTGGAGAAGTTACAGTTTCAGGATAAATATGAACATCTCCTGGCCAAGTGTTATGATGGCATACAGACTGTTTTGGCTTTGAGAACCAACAAATTGGAATGTCTGCAATATGCGGAAGAGTACCGTAGATGCACCATAACTTCTCTATCTGCCGTCAAATTTGACAGTAATTCATGTAAAGAGGTTAGTTGTTTGTTATTTGATTTCTTATTTAGTGACTGCCTCATGTCTGTTTGGTCAGAGAGTACCAACAGACATATTAGATTTGAAATCTTTTGAGGTGGTATAAAATTTACCAATTCTGGCTTGTCAAATGTTGCTTATATTTACTCACTGCAAGAAAGATTAATTGTGACCACGTTATTTGATTCATGTGTTATAGAATTTGAGAATCCCTGACTAACATGTTTTAAAGGAGCAAAGTGCTTTAATCCTTCTTATGACTAGCAATAGGTAGGATATAGTTTCTATCATTAAGTTTATGATAATAAAATAAATGTGGAACTTCCTTTCACTTAACTTGTAAACAATTTTTTACACAGACTATTAGGTGTAATAAGTTCAATTTCTGTCTTTGTCACCTTATCTACCACATAATATCATAACAACTGCATTCAATGAGATCTTTGTTATCACAGGACAGAGTGAGCTGTTGTGAACTATTCTAATAAGTCATAGATTTTCTATTACAAGTATTATCAGCTTATAGTGTTCTGTATGTTCAGATTTTGCTCACAATAAAAATAATTCAGGTAAGTCAAAACCTTATGTGCAGAATACTGCACATTTTGTTGTGATGATATATGTACATTTTATTGCGATGATGTATGTACATTTTTAAGAACACCAAATGAAAGCAGAACCAGGTTTCAAATAAAGTGCCAAAGTGTTTTTTTTTTAATATCTATTTTTGCAAAATGTTTAATTTGTCTAATTTCTGTTAATTTTGTTTTGTTTTATATATTTTTTTTCTACTTTAACTTCTTGCTTTTTATTTTGCACATGAGATACTCACTTCATTGCACATACACATTTAATAATCCAATTCACAGCTAGCATGATGGTATTCATGTCCAAAATGTTGACTCAGTACACAAAGGAAGCTGATAAGGTTTTTTTTATTATTTTAAAACATACATTAAAATTGTACAAATGACTATCATCTAGGTGTCATATTATTAGAACAGGATATCTTTATTTTCAGTCAGAGGAGAAAGAGTTCAATTAATAAGCACATTTAGAAGAAAATATGTGAATAGGAGGCCACTGAAGAATGGCTTATCCATGAACAGTTAATTCTTTAAAATTTGTTTTTGATTAGATACATCATGTCCATCTTATTGTTTTTGATTAGATATATCAAGCCCATCTTATTGTTTTTGATTAGATACATCATGTCCATCTTATTGTTTTTGATTAGATACATCATGCCCATCTTATTGTTTTTGATTAGATACATAATGCCCATCTTATTGTTTTTGATTAGATATATCATGCCCATCATATTGTTTTTGATTAGATACATTAAGCCCATCTTATTGTTTTTGATTAGATACATCATGCCCATCTTATTGTTTTTGATTAGATACATTAAGCCCATCTTATTGTTTTTGATTAGATATATCATGCCCATCTTATTGTTTTTGATTAGATACATCATGTCCATCTTATTGTTTTTGATTAGATATATCATGCCCATCTTATTGTTTTTGATTAGATACATCATGTCCATCTTATTGTTTTTGATTAGATATATCATGCCCATCTTATTGTTTTTGATTAGATACATTAAGCCCATCTTATTGTTTTTGATTAGATACATCATGTCCATCTTATTGTTTTTGATTAGATTCATCATGCCCATCTTATTGTTTTTGATTAGATATATCATGTCCATCTTATTGTTTTTGATTAGATATATCATGCCCATCTTATTGTTTTTGATTAGATATATCATGCCCATCATATTGTTTTTGATTAGATACATCATGTCCATCTTATTGTTTTTGATTAGATACATCATGCCCATCTTATTGTTTTTGATTAGATACATTAAGCCCATCTTATTGTTTTTGATTAGATATATCATGCCCATCTTATTGTTTTTGATTAGATATATCATGCCCATCTTATTGTTTTTGATTAGATATATCATGCCCATCTTATTGTTTTTGATTAGATACATTAAGCCCGTCTTATTGTTTTTGATCATTAAATGTTAACACCAACCTTGAACACACATTTCAGATATGGAACACAGAATATATGATGAGAATAGTATCAGAGCTGAATGCTCCTATCCTGTATTATTCTGTACTGGAAAATATGCTCCTGCTTTGGGTGCTCCACCCTGTGGAAGGAATAATACATTTCTCTGCTTCCAGAGCCTCAAACAACCAAATTATTTCTCAACAGGTCAGAAAATGTTTTTGATTTAAAAAAAAAAAATTTTGCCCCCTTCTTCCTTTCTTATATGCTGAAAGCCACTATAAGATAATGCATCCACTCTTGATGTATTTTTTCCTGTGGCCATATATTTTAGCTTGTAAGCATTTTTTTTTCCAATGAATTTAATTTTTCATAACATCATGAAAATAAACAGTTTACATACAAAATTTCAACAATTGAAACCAAACAGTTATTAAATTATAGAATTTTGAGGAGAGATATGAGTTTTGGAATGAACTATAATATAATGTGTTGTTCTTTACTGCTGGGAATTCTCCTTTAATTTTCTCTGTCAACTGATTGCATTTCTTTTTCATATGTATGACAAGCATTAACACACAATTCATCCAAAACATACAATATCACAACCTTCCATCCTTTGCTTGTGGATCTGCCTTAGATATTTGCTTCAGGCAGCTACCAGGTATGGCTTTTCACAATGTTCCTGCAAACAGAAGATTTTATAAAAGTGAAACCTATGCTTTGTACACATTTTCAAAGAGTAGTTTTTGAGATTTCAATACTACATTCTGATTGCAGCTGAATTTTCAGTTTGCGGAGAGTAACAAATTGATTGCCCTGAAACATTAAAAAAATCACACATCTAATATCTAATTATAATTTTCATATCCTATTAAATCCATCAAAAGAAAGATGATCTATCTACACCCATCTCATGCAGTTATTCTCTTTTTTGTTTCCTTAATGTCGTTATATAATCTACCACTTTTAGCTAGCTTCCTGACAGAAATGTCTGTATAATATTTCGGTTACTTTTCGCTTAGCTATAAATTTAAACTTTAAATTCATTTTCATGTTCAAGTAGTCACTTCACATTAATAATGTTCATTTGGTCTTACACAATTAAAAATCTTTTATATAAAGATGTCTATACAAAATACATGATAAATACTTCATTGATGACATGGTAATTATACGATTGATGAAACGGTGCACATTGGTTCACGTAAAAATAAAGCATTCTTCCATGCTTAAAATAGGGTGACCATTTTTTTCCCATTTTTTTGGGGGACATTTGTCATATTTTTTACATTTCAGAGGATTTTTTTTGCTTATTTCTGAGATTGTCCCATAAAATCGGGGAGGAGTGATATATATAGTGTGTGTGTGTGCATGCGTGCGTGCGTGCATGCATGTGTGTGTGTGTGTGTGTGTATACATATATATATTTATTTATATATATTTATAATATGTGTGGGTGGGTGTGTGACTGTGAAACCGTGAGGGCACGGCACCATTTGAAACTGTGCCGCGATGTGTCAGGGCAGGATTTGAAGCAGTGATTAATCCGGATTGATTTATCACTAGCCCAACTGGTTGAATTGAAGCAGTGATTTCTGTATTAGTACTTCCTTGTAGCAGAAGATCAGAAGTCTGCAACTATTTGGTCCACTGTTATACTACACATCCTACTCTTTAATCCCTGCTACCTTCCCTGCTTCAACTGTGTGTGTGCAAGAAATTTTGTAGATGCAAAAAAAAGATAACTTTAAATTTCATAATCTATCTATCTATCTATTGACCTTTCGAGCCGTAGCCGGCCCATAGGGCGTAGACCAAGATACTCCTTCTCCTATCTGAATTTTTGTTCTAGCAGTTTTCTTTTAAAGATATTTTATCAAATCTCGCCATTTGTCTCTGTTCTGTGCAAGCTGCTCTATCTCATTGAGGGAGCCGAATCCTGCTGCTCTTGCCTCTCTCATCAATGTTCTTCTCAGTGTCTCCCTGGGTCTTCCTCTTTTTCTCTTACCTGTTGTTTCCCACATGAGGGCTTGCTTTGCTATTCGGTTATTATCTCTTCTCATCACATGTCCAACATATGACCATCGTCTTTTCTTTATTACTGAAGATATTAGTAGTTAATTGGCGATTTCTCTAATTTCCTCGTTTGTTTTGAATTCGTTCCACGCTATACCAAGTATTTTCCTTAGACATTTATTTTTGAATGCGTTCAACTTTGTTTCTATATCTCTTGTTGTTTTCCAGCTTTCACACGCATACGTAAGGGTTGATAGTACATTAATTTCATAATAACTGTGTTTATTTGCTGTTTGATTTTTTTTGTGTTAATATTCACGGTACTTATGTGATACACGCACTCAATGAAATTACAATAGCTAGTTTTGTTTCTCAATAACAAAAAAAAAAAGAAAGTTTAAAATTAAAAAAAAAAAATTATAACAACAAATATAGATATCAATTGCAATATTAAAGTAATGTTTACAGTACCTTATTTCTACTGAAGAGGTTGTTGCCTCTGCGTGGTACTTGTTTTTTGAGTGTATCTTTATCAAGATCTCATGATTTGAAGCAAGTTTTTCACTGAAGCTTTCACAGGATAAATTAATGTTAGTTTTTACTGTTAACATGGCTTGCACTGTGCTCACATTAATCCGTGATTTCTCTTTGGACCAGACATAGTTCATTTGAGAAAATAGTCTTTCTACGGATGCATTGCTGCCAGGTAAGCACATAAAAAGTTCAAGAATTCTCTTCACATTAGCATGAGGTACATTATTTTCTTTCAAGTACCTGAGTGCTTCATTCCATTTTCTACATGGGGGCTTGTTACTGAACCACTCACATTCTTTTTGCAACAGATGGCCTCGCAAATAAGTAAATTCATCAAAGAGCTCATCACGATTGACGTTTACAACTTCATGACACTTTGAAGATATCTGTTCTACTGCATTATCAAAATGCTTCCTTTCAGACACATTATCCAAGAGAAGGCAGCTCAGTTGTGACAAGTCCTCATTGTGCTTGTTCCAAGACTGCAAGTAATGTACAGCAGTATTATATAATTCTTTACTTATTTGGAAATATGACTTCCTTTCCATTTGGATGTCACCACTTTCTACTAAATCAGTTAGCAAACTCTTTACCATGTGTGGGATGAAATTTTCATCACGTCGAGTTTCTAATTTTATAATGAGATTGTTCACAGCTAGTGCTGATTCTGTTGCACTCTTGTCATCACCTTCAATCACCTTAATTGTTTCATGTAAGAGTGATGCGTGAGAATGAGCAAAGCTGAGCCAAAACTCTGATTCACTGTTTTCAAAGAATTGTTTCAATATTGTAGGACAGTGTGTTTCTGACAAGAAGAAAGATCTCAGTGATTGATAAAGTTTCAATATTCTTTCCAAGGCTGGAAGTAATGACAACCACCTTATATTCGAATAACCTAATAATTGCTTAAACTCCTGTCCATCAAATTCACAGAAGTCTTTTAGGCGTTCTACACGAACCGCGTAAATGTGAAAGTGTCCAAATATTTTTGTTACAATCACTTCCATATCCATAGGCATGGAATCAAACGCTGTTTTTGCACAATTGTGAATTATGTGTGCTTTGCAACCAAGATCCATTATGTGTCTGTTTAACTTGGACTTTATTTTAGTTATGACATTATCTCTCCCTTTCCTCAACAGGCTTCCAAAGTTTGTATTTGTATTGTCTGCTGAGAGTCCAACAATCTTTTTGTTTAAGTCAAATTATCAATTGCTTTCAATAATTGTTCAGATATTATGTCGGACGTTTCTCCTGGGATATCTATGAAAGCAATCAGTTTGGTCTTTACTAGAGTTTCCAGCTCATAAGCCTGAAAATAATGAACTAAAATAGGAAGTAGCTTAACATGTTTATGATTAGATGTATCACAAGACAATGTTACGAAGCTGACATATTTGAGGTCATTTTTTAGTTCATCAATAGCCCATGGAGTAAAAACATTGGTAATTATGGATTTACGCTTTGTTCTTGCACAGGAAAATTGTTTCGTTGAAAATTTCTTTTGTAGAATTGTTGTACAATCCATACTGCGGAATCTATGATTATGAAGTACAGTATGATATATGAAGGTTCCTTCATGAACAGCTAGAGTGTATTAATCTTTTGAGGGTTCTGTTTTACAAAAATAATTTGTCATACACCCAGACTGAGACTTACAAAGCAGCGCATCCTTATGCTTTTTTGCCTGTAGATGATCAGTTATTGATGTCCTTCCACCACTTGCTATAGAAAAATTTGAACTACATATATTACATTTCTCTAGCATTCCATCCTTTAAAATTGCTTGTATAATAAATGGAAATTCAGCTTTCAGGGAATCACTAAAATGACACTTATGTTTTTTGGAAAGCATTGTTTTTATGCAACAGACATTCACTGATCACAAATAGAAAACACGACTGCACTGTACTGTCATTACACTCGGACTGATTTTAAAATTGGCCGGGAAAGATACTTTGGCGGGAGATGTCCGGAAAGGGGGGGGGGGAGTGTCTGCTTTTTAAAAAATTAAACCCATCCCAATAGAAGTCAGTGGCTGGAATAGAAGTGACATAGCACCGTGCTTCAAGAGTTCAAAGAGCTATCTCCGACACAAGCATCCAAGTCTTCTCTTTTATCTTCCTGCTAATGCCGCTCAGTCTGGGATAAAGAAACACAACTCAGTAACGTCCTGAGTCCTAGTGATTATTTTAAAAGAGGGCAGATTCCGTATATGAACATTTATTTATTCACTGAAATCAGGGACAAATTTCTTTTGGGGACAACTTCTACACTTTGGGGACTGTCCCCAAAAATCGGGGACGAATGGACAGCCTAGCTTAAAGCTATACATTGAAAATGATGTGCTATACATTGAAAATGTAAATTGGGCGAAAAAGTTTAATGGTCTGTAAAACTTAAAATTATCTGTCTCGGAAGACGCAAGTGTTTTTTTTTTACAGAACTTATATAAGAAAAATCCTGCAGGAGATTGGTTTTCTGAAGGAAAGAAATATTTGTATTAAGTTTGAGAGATTGACAGTGCACATACCCAGTTTCAATTCATTCTCTCACAAGGTTGTGAAGCTATGATTTATTCAGATGTTCATAAATTTATGAACAAACTATAATAAAACCTATTCTGGGTTTAACAGTAAAGTATTGATTAATGTACAACCCAATCATCATATTATGAAACAAAAATTCAACCGTATCCATCATATTTGATATATTGGATAGTGGTAAAATTGGGTTTTGTTAGTGATCCAATATGTGGGAATATGGTCCTGAAAGAGTTAATGCTCTACCACAAATCTCTGTGACTATTTTTTTCTCAGATCTCTGATTTACTGTCTGAAATAAGAGATGGTTGGAACACAGTGGAACTAATTAATACAATGGAAGCGCGAGCTCTTCCTTGCCAGAAAATGACAATGGACCTAGAATTGCAGAACATTAAATCATGCAATGAGAAACCTAAGGTTTGTTTAATTTTTTTTACTAATAATTATATTTTTGAAATAGCATTCATTTTAGCTAGGTAGGATTTTAAACAAAGCAAAAATATTATATGTACATTTACTGATAACAACAGCTTGCATGTTTCTGATGTCTTTCTATGTACAGTTTTAGAGCCAATTTTTATTGTCTCTAGTTACTTTACGACGTCTCATTTTATGTGTACCTACATTATGACATTAAGTATCTCTGGGCACTATTTAGATTTCTTCTAATTTTTGAAGATTTGTATTTTGTTTTGTTTTTATTTCATCCTGGTTGAAGACCTTTTGTTTCTTTGTTTAGTCTTATCTTGTTCACAAAGCAGAAATATCATCCTTGTTGTCTTTTATAGTAGTTAGTTTACAGCTTATCCTCATTACATGTTGGACAACATTATGCTTTCTTAAATTCTCTCCTCACTCATTATTATCCCTCAGTTCATCTGATGACTTAAGATCTTTTTTTGGAGAGAGGTGCACTGGGTAGTGTAGTGTTATGTCGACCTCTGGACAGGAAGGATCCAGGTTCAAAGTACACCACAGTCTATGGTGTTTTTTCCAAAAATAGGAGAATTTAATGTGCGGTTTTTTTCATGGCGTTACCTTCCCATATCTCTGGATACTGAGATCCAGTGTAGTCCTTTCAGATAACGGCAATAAATAGGTGCCAAGTGCATTCACACACATTAAAGAACCCTTGGCAGTCAATCAAACAGTTGACCATAAATTTGGCCGCTGCCAGGGCAAAATTGTCAGCGCAAAAACTTACCCAAACTGTGGATCCCAGGCCATGCACATGAGCCAGAATTGTCCTAGATTTTCTTGAGATGCTCATTGGGGATCTACGAGCACCTATGGGTTCACCCTGTGTGCAGTGATGATATCCCGAGGGACAAAAATACAATAATAACTCCAGATCTGTGTTTGTTTGGCAGTCTTTTCTTGGCTTTCAGCAAAGCACTCTTGTTTTGTATCACCACTTTTGATTTGGTGTTCTTGCTGCCTATCGAAGATTGTAGATTCACATTCATTGTCTGAAACATTTACTTGCCTTGCCTTCCTGAGAGCATGTCAGTCTGGTTTATTGCCCATGCCAGCAAGCCTCCCTGCAGGTGGAGGGGGGCAGGGGTCCTTTTATATCTTAGTGCCCTGGCACAATAATTGAGCAGATTTTTCTCAGCTGTAACCACTTCAGAGACTCCAGCCACTGTCTTAGAGCTCAATCAATTTCAATATTCTTGAGTATACTCATTGAGTCACTGAGAAATTATTCATGGGTCAAAGTCTGTGTCTCCAGCCAAATATTGCTGTTGTTACTGCCATTGTCAAGAAAGACAGGGATGCATTTGCCTTGACTACAAGCAGTTTAATAATTGAGGTCATGGCAATAACTTCATTTTAGAATGAATAGTTACTTTTAGTGTTTCAGAATTTTAGATGACTTACTTCTTTGCTTCACTCTTGTAGTGAGATTTTAATGGTGATAGTCTGCTGGTTAAGTAACCCAGTAATTGTTTATTGATTTTCTGTAAATTAATTGCTACCTGACTCACAGTGTTAAAAAATGATAACAGCAACAAAATAAAGCACTACATCTCATTTTTAGATGCTTCAACATAAATTTGTAAGCTTTAACAAATTAACACCTTCTGGCATTATATTTGGGACAACTCGTACCTTTCTCAAGTGTTTTATTGTTACTCTTCTAGCTTATATATCTTCACTGCGATAAAATCTCCTATAAAAATATATTTATTCTTTAACCCTAGATTACGATACCTATCTGTGAGACAAGTTGTTATGATATGTTTGTAAAACTTACTACTCAAAATCCCTTTGTAATTTGGTGAAATAATATTATCATTGAACTTTTGCTACAAATCTTTGCATTTACCTACGTAGAGCATGGGAATCAGATGCGGTAATATTTTTGTTGCTTATCCTCGATTTCTGTCTCAGAATTTGACACTTAGCGACACACTGCTTATTTGCAACATAGCACACATTCAGCACAGCACTTTGTCTATTGACATGGTGGCCATCAGGCCAGCCAGTATGTTTGCTTTTATTTTTGTGGGCGTTCATTGCCTATCCTGTGTTTAAAAAGGTTTGTTTAATTTCTCACTGACAATCATAGAGGATTTCGCAGTCAGAAGTAAAAAAAAATGTATTGCACTTATAGCCAAATTTATTACAAAAATGAAAGCCACAATTTTACAATAGCACAATAATTTTTTTTGAAGGTATCATAATCTAGGGTTAAAATAAAACATCTACTTTATGCTTTGCAAATAAAATATATATCTAGGTGACAAACAAAGCAAGCAACCAAATGGGAAATAAACCAGCATTGCAACGTCTGTATGATATACTTGTTGCACCCATTAATGATATACTTGAGAAACTGGTGAAGGGGAGTCACTTAATGGTGGTACCAGACAAGCAGTTGATCCTCTGTCCATTTGGTGCCTTGCTTGATCACACAAACACACCACTTTCTAACAGGTAGGGTTCGCATTGTGCCTAGCTGTATTATTTGTAGACACTTGCATGATGTTTTTGTGTAATAAATAGCTGATAATCTGTTCATGTAGTACTTTGTTGATGCCCCAGTTCAACACTTTCACAATAAATGACAACATAATTCCAGAACTCAGATAGGCTGTCATTCTTCCTCTCAATAAGTGAAAAGGATTACAAGAGATATTTGAGTGTGTTAAATAATACAGTTAAAAGCAAAACCTGTATCTATATTTGATGCTATATATTGGTAATACCTATACTAACCACATCAACCATTAATGTGTCACTGGTTCAGGAAGTGTGATACTAACCACATCAACCATTAATGTGTCACTGGTTCAGAAAGTGTGATACTAACCACATCAACTATTAATGTGTCACTGGTTCAGAAAGTGTGATACTAACCACATCAACTATTAATGTGTCACTGGTTCAGGAAGTGTGATACTAACCACATCAACTATTAATGTGTCACTGGTTCAGGAAGTGTGATACTAACCACATCAGCAGTTAATGTGTCACTGGTTCAGAAAGTGTGATACTAACCACATCAACTATTAATGTGTCACTGGTTCAGGAAGTGTGATACTAACCACATCAACTATTAATGTGTCACTGGTTCAGGAAGTGTGATACTAACCACATCAACCATTAATGTGTCACTGGTTCTTGAAGTGGAATACTAACCACATCAACCATTATGGTGCTACTGGTTTAGGAAGTGGAATACTAATCAAATCAACCATTATGGTGCTACTGGTTTAGGAAGTGGAATACTAATCACATCAACCATTATGGTGCTACTGGTTTAGGAAGTGGAATACTAATCACATCAACATTTGATGTGTCACTGGTTATGTAAGTGTGATACTAACCACATCAACAGTTAATGTGTCACTGGTTCAGGAAGTGTCATACTAACCATATCAACCATTAAGGTGTCACTGGTTCTTGAAGTGGGATACTAACCACATCAACCATTAAAGTGTCACATGTTCTTGAAGTGGGATACTAACCACATCAATCATTAAGGTGTCACTGGTTCTTGAAGTGGGATACTAACCACATCAACCATTAAGGTGTCACTGGTTTAGGAAGTGTGATACTAATCACATCAACATTTGATGTGTCACTGGTTATGTAAGTGTGATACTAACCAAATCAACAGTTAATGTGTCACTGGTTCGGACAGTGTGATACTAACCATATCTACCGCTAATGTGTTACTGATTCAGAAATTGTAATACTAACTGCATCAACCATCAACATCTCACTGGTTCAGAAAATGTGATACTAACCACATCAATATTTAATGTCACTATTTCAGGAACTGTGATACTAACCACATCAATATTTAATGTGTCACTGGTTCTGTCAGTGGGATACTAATCACATCAACATTTAATGTGTCACTGGTTCTAGAAGTGTGATACTAACCACATCAACATTTAATGTGTCACTGGTTCTAGAACTGTGATACTAACCACATCAATATTTAATGTGTCACTGGTTCTAGAAGTGTGATACTAACCACATCAATATTTAATGTGTCACTGGTTCTAGAAGTGTGATACTAACCACATCAACATTTAATGTGTCACTGGTTCTAGAACTGTGATACTAACCACATCAATATTTAATGTGTCACTGGTTCTAGAAGTGTGATACTAACCACATCAATATTTAATGTGTCACTGGTTCTAGAAGTGTGATACTAACCACATCAATATTTAATGTGTCACTGGTTCTAGAAGTGTGATACTAACCACATCAACATTTAATGTGTCACTGATTCAGGAAGTGTGATACTAACCATAACAACTGTTAATGTGTCACTGATTCAGTAAGTGTGATACTAACCATAACAACTGTTAATGTGTCACTGATTCAGTAAGTGTGATACTAACCATAACAACTGTTAATGTGTCACTGATTCAGGAAGTGTGATACTAACCATAACAACTGTTAATGTGTCACTGATTCAGTAAGTGTGATACTAACCATAACAACTGTTAATGTTTCATAAATTCAGTATGTGTGATGCTAACCATAACAACTGTTAATGTGTCACTGATTCATTAAGTGTGATACTAACCATAACAACTGTTAATGTTTCATAAATTCAGTAAGTGTGATACTAACCATAACAATTGTTAATGTGTCACTGATTCAGTAAGTGGGATGCTAACCACAACAACTGTTAATGTGTCACTGATTCAGTAAGTGTGATGCTAACCACAACAACTGTTAATGTGTCACTAGTTCCAGAAGTAAATTGCTAACTATGTCAACTGTTAATGTATCACTAAATTGGAAATTTATTAATTATAACACTATATTATGTGCTATGCCACAAGACATACTGCCCACTATGTATTTATTTTTTTTTGCATGTTTCAAATTTGTTGAAATAGTCTGTTGCCTAATTACAATCTCATTTTGTGAAATTGCTGTAATAAATTCCTTTTTTTAATTTGTACAGAGCTCGGTAATTAAAATCCATATAACCTAAATTATTTACTAAGGACACATGTAATTATGTACTGTTCTTCAAGAAGCCTGAGCTCTCTGTGTGTCTTCCAATAACAGAAGCTAGCATTTTAAAAATTTGGCTTTCTCAGTTTCTCTTTTGCATGGCAGTGTATTTCCATGTATTTCTTGTTATTCCATCTACATTACATTAAGATTATAATTCACCAATTTAAAAAAAAAAACATATAATATCAATTTAATCCCAAATGTTTTTTTAATTGTGAAAATTGAGTATCCATCTTCTCAAAATTTATATGTCATATATTTCTTTCTATCATCAACAAGCTATCTATAGATATAGAAATTGACACCCTCATTGGTAATGAGGAGGAAAATTGCAGAGGAGCGCGTGGCTGTGCGGCTAAAACCACTGTTCCGCTGGCTGAAAAGCCGACGTTCGGTGTTCGAAGCCCGCGGTAGACAGAAAGGATTTTTTCTATCGGGGGTGAAATAAAAATCCTGAGTCTCACACGTCGTGGCGACTGCTTTGACCAAGCGGCCTTTATTTCTCTGGTCCTATCGTTGCCCCCCCGTCATTACACCAGCAATGGTACTATGTGACGTAAAGATAGTTTTTTTTTTTTTTTTTTTTTTTTTAATTGGTAATGCTGCTACCACCTTCAGTCATCTTTTTAGGTGTGTTTGACAAAACAGCAAACTGACAGTTAAAACAAAGGCTGCATTTACACTGCCTGGATCATTAGTATCCTTCTGTATGACAGTGAATCATCGACAACTTAAGCAAAGCAGGAGAGAAGGCTAAATGCATTACATATGTGATGTCTGCGCCATATGCTTTGTATCACCTGGAAGGACAAAGTGACAAACGTGGAGGTCCTCACTCGCACAGGCCTCTCAAACATCTACATGCTGCTCAAACAACATAGCGCTGGCTTGGCCACATACACTGTATAAAAGATGACCGCAGACTAAAGGATATACTCTATGGACAACTAGCAGATGGCAAAAGAACTCCAAGTCCTGCTTGCTGTTGGAGCTACTGAGTTTAGTGCTCTGTGCACACCATGAACTATGTGTTTTTCTTCTGGATCATGTTTCGATATTCTGATTGCTTATGATGAATGATGATATCGTATGACAAAGAATAGTTCAGTTGCGTTCATTTTGGGTGCAGCTATGCCTTATATCTTTGGTGTGTGCTGTGGCTGCTATGATGGGAACTGCAGCTGCCTTTCTTTGTTTGGATCCTTCATTGAGATGAGATGTTAATTTGGATGATTCCATCGGCACGGATGGTTGAGCAATTATGTATTTTAATTCGTTTGCGGTAATATCAAGGCCTTTGACTAACTACAAATACAATTACAACTACAAAAGAACTACGGGGCACCAAAAAATTATATTTGTAGACGTGTGTAAACATGACATTAAGATTCTTTAAAATCTAAAAAGATGGAGGCTACTATGTTTCTTTCTCTTTCTTTCTAGAGTTCACCTATTGACTACTAGTGGAATTAATTGATCTCTTCATCTAGAGTTCACCTATTGACTTCTAGTGGAATTAATTGATCTCTTCATCTAGAGTTCACCTATTGACTTCTAGTGGAATTAATTGATCTCTTCATCTAGAGTTCACCTATTGACTTCTAGTGGAATTAATTGATCTCTTCATCTAGAGTTCACCTATTGACTACTAGTGGAATTAATTGATCTCTTCATCTAGAGTTCACCTATTGACTTCTAGTGGAATTAATTGATCTCTTCATCTAGAGTTCACCTATTGACTTCTAGTGGAATTAATTGATCTCTTCATCATCTGACCTTGAAAGCATCAATGTGGGCTTAGATGCATTGTGTTGAGGTTTTGCAGTGAGAACTGTAATATTTGCACCTTTCGGCCCAACACATCTGACTTCTGCACAGTATTTTGGGTACCAGGCTGTTTTCCCTCTTTGATCACGTTTGGCCAGACTAGACTGATTAGTCTGTTTCTAGAGGCACCAAGAAGAGGTAGAATATGGTCTGGTTCATCGATCCTGGTGCAAACCATCAGCTATGGCAGATTCCTGCCCTGTTGCTGTTAAGGGCATGCCTCCATACGTCAGTCATCAGTCACGAGTTCATCAGCTCTAATCTTTGCTTAAGTGATTAGTTGCATAATTTTCTTTTCTGTGGGTTGCAGGTTGGAATTCTCAAATAGTGTCCGGGATATCTATTTCTACTTCTTTTCATTACACTCTCATTTTGCTGTTCACATGAAAGATAATATAGGGAGAGTTGATTCTCACTGAGAATTGTCATCATGTAAATGCATTCATTCATTATATGTCATACTAGTTGCTGTAGGCAATCATGTCCTTTCACAATTTTTTTGTCCACATTGCATCATATCAGTTATGTGGAGGTTGGCTGTTTACTGTGCCATCAAACCAACCTATCTAGTGTCTCCTCTCTTTGTCATCTATGATCTCTCTTTCCCTGTATTTTGCCAGTTGTAACCAAGTAACCCAATTTTCCTCTTTCATTATATGTCTGAGAAATGTCAATTGTTTATTTCTGATGTTTCTTAGAAGTTCTTATTTTAAGTTGGCCTCTTTGAGAATTTCCTCATTGACTTTTTAAGTTGTCCAGGGAGCTTTCAACATTCTTCTAAGAAATCCCTTCTCTGCCGCTTCTAATTGTCTTTTTATTTGTTTGTCTAAGTGTAAGTAAAGTACCCCCGTCACGCCAAGTAGCGTATAGGGAAATATAGTGTTGGTGACCCTATATTTTACAGACCTTCAGCACATGGTTTTTGGGGTAATGTGGCCAGTATTACGCCCGTGCTGCTTTACTTTCCCAGAAAAAATCCGGTACCCATTTAAGGCTGGGTGAACCCGGAAGCCGTCGGTTGGGATCGAACCCTACCCCTTGTCCGTGGTAGTCCAGTTCACTAACCACTGAGCTATCGCGATTTGTTTGTCTATTGTACATAATTCACTTCCATAGGTCAGAACTGGTTCTATATAGCACAGATGAACTCTCTTTCTCACTTCTATGACAAAAACTTATTGCACAAGGCATTTTCCATTTTCTGAAATGTTACTTTGGCCTGTTGTATCCTACTTTTTTCTTTGAATATCATGCTGATGGCCGAGGAGATTTCTCATGTCATAAGAAAGAAAAAGAAAATAGCAAATTTCTTTAAAAATTGTCTGAATTTTAAAAAAGAATTGTGCGCTTTTGTGATACCATAGTAATTTTTACTATGCTATTGATTTTAAAAAAGCCAACATCAAACAAACAAAATAAAACACTCAGGGGTCACCATTAATGATAATTAGGAAGGTATAGGGAGGGGAGGTAATGTTTGCACACTGAAAATTATCAAACTAAAAAAAAATATTTTTAGACAGTAATTTTTACTACAGTATCATAATCTAGGATTAATGCAGCACTCAGGAGGCTGTCCTTTCAATTACATGCATATATACTTAGATATATGCCAGTTAGTATTCATAACATCATTCATCATTCATTCATCATGTGCCATACCAGTTGGCGTAGGTGATCATGTCCCTCCACAATCTTCTATCTACAGTGGATCATATCAGTTCTGTTGTTGACTGTTTTCCATGCCATAACACCAAGCTATCCAGTATTTTCTCTCTTTGTCGTCCGCGATCTCTCTTTCCTTTTATTTTGCCAGTTGTAACCAAGTATTCCAACTTTCCTCTTCTCATGATGTACCCGAAAAATGTTGATTGCTTCTTTCTGATGTTTTTTAAGAGCTCCCTTTTTGTGTTGGCCTCTTTGAGAACTTTCTCATTGGTCTTTTTAGCTGTCCAGAGAACTTTCAACATTCTTCTGAGAAATCCCATCTCTGTGGCCTCTAATCGTCTTTTCATTTGTTTGTCTACTGTCCATGATTTGCTTCCATACGTCAAAATTGGTTCTATATAGCACTGATGAACTCTCTTTTTCATTTTTATTGACATAGATTTGTTGCATAAGATATTTTTCATTTTCTGAAATATAACATCTTTACTGTAAAAAAAAATAAAATCAAATTAGGCTTTTAAATGGGAACCAGAGGGTAAAAGAAAAAGAGGCTGACCTAGAGAAACACTAAAAAGAACACTGAGGGGAGAGGCATCAACAGTAGACATCAGTTTCCTCACTGAGATTGAGCAACTCACCCAGAACAGAACCGTGTGGCGAAACTCAACGCAGGTCCTGTGCAAGGTCTTACACTTAAAAGATTGTCAGACACAAGAGTCTAGAATTTCTGCCTGTTGTGCCATCTTCTGCTCGAAAGGACAATAGATAAATAGACTGTCATTGCTTGACAGTTTCTCTATAGAGCTAAAGTTAGGCATGTTCATTTTTCTCATATGGATTATCTTGCATTCTTGGAACTCAGTTAACAGATTGAAGAGGTTCGTATCAACAATAAATGGTGACTGGTTGGACACAACAAAGCCCCAGGTTTATTGACAAGGACATGTACATGAAAAATCTGGTTACTTACCTCTATACTTACCTCTATACTTGTCACACGCTCTAGCAGTCATGACATATCTGTTGGGTAGACAACTCTTACTAGTCAACACATTAGTACAGCTTCTTGGACGGAAACTTGGATCCCTAGTGAACACTTAATGTCTGTTGAACTTTGGCTGGTCAATATTTACACACTTTAAGTCGTGTAATCAGGTTATAACATGAAAATCCCATGACTGGTCTGTAAACTCACCTAAGGACTTTGTGTCTTTCCCTGATTCAGTTCCCCTTTATATTGTGGGCAATCACTCTAATTAATTCCTTGTTAAATTCATCATTGTCTCTTAAACCATAACATTGCTAGAGTTATAAATGTTCATTGTACAAAGCAGCAGTAAAATAAATGAATGTCTAACAGATGATATATTACAAATTATCAGCTGTTTGTTAACTTAAATCTGGACTGATTACAGTTAATTTCGTTGCTGTTGTCAAATAAATTATAATGTATCACATACAGGAGAAATAAAAATGCCTACAGAAAGATTACAACATCTTTTAGGATTGGTTATAATGGTATTTACTTAAGGAATAAAGCAGTGATTCATCAAATATCAAATAAAGATGCATAAAGAAGAACAATAATTTTTATATTTTGAGAAGAATTTATAAACCTAAATAGAAATATATACAAGTACTTGAAATTGATTATTTGAAGAAAAAAAATGTTACCTGTGATTTCTGTTTTTTATTTTGAGATAGCAATAAATAACATATTGGTGAAAAATATATATTACGCAATAATTCATTATGAATGCAGATAACACATTTTTATATATGTTGCAAATTTAAAATTCATTTATCATTTTGGGACCAAAGTAATATGAACATTTTCTTTTTTCTTAAATGTTTATTAGAAATATAATCTGTACACCACACAACAATTGCACTGGGAATATGTTATTTTTAGTAACTCAGTAACTGCTACCTCTCCATCTCTTACTTGAGCAAGGAAATCAAATGTCAAAAACTATCTATTATCCTTTCAAGCTGAATATATAGCAGAAATTCTAGACTCTTTGTGTCTGATGATAACAATCAAGCATCAAACCTTGTACAGGATCTGCATTGTATCTTGCCATAAGACTCTGTTCTTGGTGAGTTGTTCAATCTCAGCAAGGGAGCTGATACCTGCTGTTGTTGCCTCTCACATCAGTGTTCTTTTTAGTGTTTCTCTGGATCAGCCTATTTTTCTTTTACCCTCTAGTTCTCTTTTGAGGGCCTGCTTTGAGATTCTGTTGTTGTCTCCTCTCATCACATGACCAACTTATAACCACCACCTACTCTTGATTATAGATGATATTTTTGGATGTCATAATAGATAGCTTTAAATGTGGTATTTAAACAATAATTGCTTCAACCAATGTGTGTCATTTTCAACATACAATTGTCAGTGTTGTAAGGTGAGAAATGACTAAGAAGCCTGGACTCTGCCTGTGTTTTTACTGCCTAACATATGCTTTAACATTTCCTAAGTCTTCTATATGGTTTTGTCTGGCTTGGAAACAAATGTTGACCAAAAAATACTGCTTTTTTGTGTTTACTGTTTATGCTATAATAAAGTTTACAGAATGACAATATAAACTATATACAAAATGTTTATGATAACTAAATATATCAATGTACCAGTAGCAAACTTGCCACTATGTTTCAGAAAATAAATTGCCTCATTTTAATTTTTCATATTTTTTTGGTGATGCAAGTATGAGCCATCTATTAGATGTACAATCTGGGCAGTAATATAGATAAAGAGGGAGGAACAGAAAATGATACCAAAGTAAGGATATCAAAAGCAAGAGGAGCTTTCATTGCACTGGGAAACATATGGAAATCCAAAGAAATTAGGTTAAATACAAAAATAAAAATTTTCAACTCAAATGTTAAGACTGTCCTATTATATGGCTGTGAAACACGGAGAACAACAAAGTTGACAATCACGAAGATACAGACTTTCATTAATGGATGCTTACGCAGGATAAAAGGATGGAAATGGCAGGACAAAGTCACTAACATAGAATTATGGAAATGTACCAGTCAAACACCAGTGGATAAAGAGATACAGCGAAGACGATGGCGCTGGATAGGACATACACTACGGAAGCCAACTGAGAGTATTACACAACAGGCCCTTTTTTTGAATCCTCAGGGGAAAAGACAAACAGGAAGACCAAGGAATTCTTGGAGAAGACAGATAGAAGCAGAGATGAAGATGATGGGGAAGGCATGGAATGATCTTAAAAGAATGGCAAAAAACAGAACGACTTGGAAAGTGTTTGTTGAAGACCTATGCTCCACTGGGAGCTAAAAAAGGTAGAAGAAGAAGAAGTATGAGCCACCATCTTTCACTTTTCTTTGTCTGTTTACTGGTACACTTTTGAACAACACAGTGTCTGTTACAGAAAATCTTTAACATTAAATGTTCTAATATATGTAGTACCAAATGTTTCATTATCCATTTAATCACATGTATTGCTATAATCTGTGAATCATCATTTGACTAGATTCAGAATAAGTTACATCCCTTGTCTACTGCTTCTGGACCAAGTTCTGAAAAATGAAATCAGTTTAAGGGCCACAGAAGGTAATCTTCACCTTCAGCGGCAGCAGGGCAGACTATCTGAAGAGATCAATAAAATGTCATATAATATGACATTTGAGCTCACCTCACATGTCAACCAGGACACACCAGGTGAGCTATTAAAATTATGAAATAATTACATATCTATCTATCTATCTATTGACCTTTCGAGCCGTAACCGGCCCATAGGGCGTAGACCAAGATACACCTTCTCCTATATGAATTTTTGTTCTAGCAGTTTTCTTTTAAAGATATTTTATCAAATCTCGCCATCTGTCTCTGTTCTGTGCAAGCAGTTCTATCTCATTGAGGGAGCCGATTCCTGCTGCTCTTGCCTCTCTCATCAATGTTCTTCTCAGTGTCTCCCTGGGTCTTCCTCTTTTTCTTTTACCTGTTGTTTCCCATATGAGGGCTTGCTTTGCTATTCGATTATTATCTCTTCTCATCACATGTCCAACGTATGACCATCGTCTTTTCTTTATTACTGAAGATATTAGTGGTTGATTGGCGATTTCTCTAATTTCCTCGTTTGTTTTGAATTCGTTCCATTCTATACCAAGTATTTTCCTTAGACATTTATTTTCGAATGCGTTCAACTTTGTTTCTATATCTCTTGTTGTTTTCCAGCTTTCACACGCATACGTAAGGGTTGATAGTACATTTGATTTGAATAGCCTAAGTTTTGTGTTTGTGCTAATGAGTTTTGATTTCCACAACTTTTCAAGGCTTCTGAAAGACATTGCTGCTTTAGCCAGTCTGATTCTAATTTCTTTGCTCGTATCCCCTTCTCGATCAATGTGACTTCCAAGATAGATGAAGTGATCGATCTCTTCTACTGGTTTGTTTTCCATGTATATTTTGTCACTTGTTGGAATTAAACTTTTCATGACTTTAGTCTTTTCATGATTGACCTCAAGCCCAATTTTGCTGGCTATTGATGATAGTTCATTTGTGTTTTCCTGCATCGTTTTTATCTGATTGCTGATGAGAACTATGTCATCAGCAAAGTCCAGGTCCTCCAAATGGTCTCCTTGTATCCATTCGATGCCTTTATTACCAGTGCAGCATTTCTTCATTATGAAGTCCATAACAATTCCAAATAACAAGGGCGATAAAATACATCCTTGTTTAACCCCAGTTTCTATTGGGAAACATTCGCTCAGTCCTTCCTCTGTTCGAACTACACATGTGTAACCATCATACATGTCTTTGATAATATTTATGATTTTTGATGGTAAGCCATATTGCTTCAGAATTTTCCACAAAGAATCTCTATGAATACTATCAAATGCTTTTTTGAAGTCGATGAAGTTAAGTACAAAAGGTTTTTGCTTTTCAATGTGTTCCTCCAATATAAGTCGTAGAGTGAAAATGTGGTCAAGACAGCTTCTCCCTTTTCTAAACCCAGCCTGTTCTTCGTGCATTACTGTATCTATTGAATCCTTTATTCTATTTAGGATGATTTTACAGAATAATTTTGAGGCAACTGACAAAAGTGTCACGCCTCTCCAATTGTTACAATCTCTAAGATTGCCCTTTTTTGGGATCTTAACAATGATTCCTTTTTTCCATTTATGAGGCGTCTTCTCTGTTTTCCAAATGATGTTGAACATTTTTTGGAGATGTATTAAATTATGGCTATCAATTGCCTTGAGGATCTCAGCTGTTAACTTATCCTCTCCAGCAGCCTTGTTATTGGTCATTAGCTTTAAGGTGGTTTCTATTTCACTCAAGGTGAAGTCATCTAAATTTACATCTAATTCTGCTGCTGGTGTTTCAGCTTCAAAATCTATTAAACTGTGAGGTAGTGGACGGTTAAGAATTTCTTTGAAGTGTTCCGCCCAACGGGCTTTTATGTCTGCGCTTGTTGTTAGCATTAATCCAGATTTGTCTAGAATTGGTGTTCCACTGGATGTATAGGTGTTTGTCAGCATCTTTTGTACAGTATAAAGAGTTCTGCTGTCTCCTGTAATTGCAGCTGTCTCTGCTTTCTCTGCCAAGTTGTCTATATAAGCTCTTGTATCTCTTCTTGCCGAACTTTTCACTTTGTTGTCTAATTCTTTGTATGTTGCTTTTGCCAGAACCTTTCCAAGATCTGTCTTTACATTAGTCATGGCTCTCTTCGCTTCTCTTCTTTCTTTGATGTATTTCCATGTGGTGTCTGAGATCCAAGCTCGTTTTTCCATTTTCTCCAGTCCAGCACTTGCTTCTGCTGCTGTCATTAGTATTTTGCTCTGTGAGTCCCACATTTCATTGATATCTAAGTCTATTTCACCAAGTGCTGAATAACAATTACTTAGCTCTATGTTAAACTTTTCCTTTATTGCTTCATCTTTCAGTTTATGACTATCAATTTTATGTGTAATTGACCTCTTCTGTTGGTTTCTAAATTTTAATCTTATTTTCCCAATGCACAGGTTGTGGTCACTATTAACATCAGCACCTCTGTATGCTCTTACATCTATTAATGATGATCTGAATTGTAAATAAATTACATATCAGAAGCACCAAAATCCACTATAAAATATACAAATGTAAAAAAGCAGTATTTGAGCCAGTTTGCAGCACCACATAGGGCGCTCTTATTTGTACCAGATTCATGGCACCGAATAAGGTGTTCTTATATTGCCAGTACCCCAGCACCAAATAGTATGAGCATATTTGTTCCTGATCCATGGCACCGAATAAGGTGTTCTTATATTGCCAGTACCCCAGCACCAAATAGTATGAGCATATTTGTTCCTGATCCATGGCACCGAATAAGGTGTTCTTATATTGCCAGTACCACAGCACCAAATAGTATGAGCATATTTGTTCCTGATCCATGACACCAAATAAGGTGTTCTTATATTGCCAGTACCACAGCACCAAATAGTATGAGCATATTTGTTCCTGATCCATGACACCAAATAAGGTGTTCTTATATTGCCAGTACCACAGCACCAAATAGTATGAGCATATTTGTTCCTGATCCATGACACCAAATAGGTTAGGAAGTATGTTAGCTGGAAGTTTGGTGACTCTTTAACTGGAGACACACACATGTACATTTAACAACAATCATTTTAGTCAACAATTCTATTGGTAGCTTCTGACAAGTTCAATAATACATCTAAGCACTTCCCTCTATACCTAATATCTCAGCTGTCTGCTTCATTCTAGGCAACAGCTTGATTTTTATTGAATGAGCATGTATTGTGGTTACTGGTCTGGTAATCTCTACTGTCTTCTCACAATCAGCTGTCCTCTCTAAACAAATGAAGCTCCTAGAAATCCATTTTATGCTTCAATGTCCTTTAGAAAGTTCACAACATACTGTCTATGGTTGTGTTGGGGAACAGCTTCTAGCTAGATTACTTCATAACATCTATCTTCTCTTCACTTCTATCTTATTTATCTATATCTGACATATATTGGCATATATTGTTCTGTCATTCATTAACTGTCCACCTGGTCTAGTGGTGACCTGGCTATTCTCCAAAGGTCCCTGCTAGAGACAAGGAGATCTGAGAAAACTTTACCCAGTGTCTTTTGCTTTTGTCACTCTCAGTTGTTGTAGAGAGATTTTACTGTTCTTCCATTGGTCACTTCAATGTCTCAAGACTGATCTTCTGACCAATCCTTTCTCCACGGAAATCCCGTGAACAAAGTTGTATTGATTAGCTTGTTCTATTAGTCTGTGCTTGACCTATATCTGACATAACTGCTGCCTTTCTTCACCTTGGTGTCACTGTATGTGTTAATGTCAGACAGGTGCACTCTCTTTATCTCTCTTACATTATGTAAGCAATATTTCTCAATATGAGGCTTCACTCTGTTATATTTTCTTCACTGTTTTTCAGGCAGTTGTAGATACCACCACTGATCATCTTCTTGTGCTGTCAAAGCATTGAACGTTGGCTATCTCAGAGTACCATTTTACCATGTTTCTTGCCTTGATGGTACTTGCTGTCGTGGATTTTTCAATCAACCTCCTGATGATATCAGTCTGATTTCGGTCATGTATGTTTAGCTGCACAGTGCGTCACTCTCAATTTGATTAGTGTAAGCTGTCATCAAACCATATTCTTTTTTATATGTCTTGTATCATCTTGATATTGGTTGATTGGCTAATTCCTTGTTCAGTTACCTAAAAATTCATATATAATATGTTAAGTGTTAGATATATATAAACATGTAGATTAATATTTTAAAAATATGAAAAATTACGTCTCTGAAATCTCTACTGCTAAATTGATAAAAACCTTCTGTACTGAAAATTTAAAGCCAGGATTGGTGAACCAAAACTATCCAGATTCGAATCCACATTTTCACTATGCTCCTAGTGACAGACTAACCATTCTGGCAAAGCCAGTACAGATTGAGAAAAAAGCAACCCAATTCTCAAAAACACCTTGCTGAAGATGGATGTGGAAGGCTGAAAGGTGCAAACATCACAGCTCGCTGTCACACATCTACACCCACTTAATGCCCTTAATAGGCCAGATGATGATGAAGAGGAGTAGTCATCAGGTGGATGCAGAAAATCAGTTCACTTTAGCCTTTGCCGCTGCCTCATTTACCCTATATTTTCTCTCCCAGGACAACTTTCATTAAGTTATTTTGGCATTTTGTGCATTCTTAAAATTTCATTTGTCATGTTCAAATTGTGTTAAGTAATTAATTCTGCCTTCCATTTTCAGCTGTTTTAAAATGTCATTGTTTGCTTGTCTGTCCACCCAGTTTTCCCATTCTTCTATAAATCCACATTTCTAGGGCTTCAGTTTTTTTTCTTCAGTTTTTAAAATTTAATGTCCATGTTTCTACAATATAAAAGAATGTTGAGTAGATGTACCACTATTATTAATAGTTTTAGTTCTGCTGATATTTGCTTTAATATGAGTATGTATTTCATGTTGTGAAAAATATTTTTGTCCATTCCTGTTCTGTTTTTTACTTGTCTCACATTTTCTGTTACTCATTATAATATGCCCTAGACAACTATATTCTTGCAATCTCTCTGGATTATTTCCATTGCCAAAGGCTACAAATATGGAATAGTTGTGAATGCTTCTAAAAAAAGAAGCAGTACTACCTAATGCTTTATGTATCTGCTAGGCAGCTTTTCAATCTCTTGTTTTTTTGTCCCTGTTGTTTTCTTCTCCTTGTATTATAATTTTTTTTAGTCTTTTACTTTAACTGTGTTTTAATGTCAACAAAACAGAACTAGTTAATCTTCCCGTGAACTTGAAGGAGGTCTCTAACCCAAGACTTGCAAGATCAAGAGCTAGTTCTTCAAATGGGAAAACACAGAGAGTACTAAAACAGAACACAACCTTTCACTCATCTGATAACCTCATAGATCTCAAAACACCAACATTTACATCAGGCAACAGGAAGTTGATGAAAAATCTAACTCATTCAAAAGGTAATGAGTATTTTTAAAATAAAGTTAATGGTTAGTTTTTCTTTTGCTTTTTCCTTCACACCTTTCATAACTTCTCCTGATTCTCTTCATCATAAATGCTTAAAAGGGTTCTAAATTGATGTAAATATGTTGTGTTGTCATGTACTGCAGACTGCAATATTTTGTGCTTTATAGCCGAAGACATCTAACTTCAATCAAGACTCACCTCAGCTTAAAGTGTTCAGCAACTCATATTTGACTGCTTTCTTCAAGATCAATGGCAATAGATAGTCAATATATTATTCTAATTGTTTGTGGTGGCTTTAATAACAGATTAACCAGCCTGGCCAAGTGAGTAGAGAAACAAGAGGGAAGGCAACCCAACACCAAAAAAAATGTCACATTGAAGTTGGATATGTGGGCTGAAAGGTTCATGTATCACAGCATGCTGTAAATCACAATATATCTATGCTCTCATAGCATCATTTTAATGGCAGACAGTGAAGAATATTAGTTTTTGGGCAAAAACAGAAAAGGAAGAGAAAGAAAGTATATCTAGTGTTTCATATCATTGTTGCATTCCTGCTTCTTTCTTGGGCCAAGCTAAACGCATGGTGACATTGAAAGTGTGAAGATACTAGGCCTGTAATTAATATCTAAAGTGAAAAAGAGGAAAGAGAGTTCACCTATTTAGACAGTGTAGATATGGCATAATTGAGAAAGACATTGAAAGCAGAATTAACAAAGCTAGAATTGCCTACAATACTCATTGCCATGTGTGAAAGTCCTGTGCACTCTCTCTAAAGAACAAAATCATGATCTTTGACACAAATGTCAAACATTATATTGAAAGTGTCCAAGCAATGGGAGCCGCAATAGCTCAGTGGTTAGTGAACTGGACTACAAAGGACAAAAGGTAGGGTTCGATCCCAACCGATGGCTTCTGGGTTGACCCAGCCTTTAATGGGTGCTGGATTTTTTTCTGGGAAAGTAAAGAGGCACGGGCATAGTACCGACCACATTACCCAAAAATGATGTGCCGAAGGTCTGTAAAAATTATGGTCACTAACATCATATTCCCTATACTCCACTTGGTGTGACAGGGGCACTTTGCTTTTTTTACTTTTGTCCAAGCAATGGCCATCCAAACACTATTTTTTCTGAGTTCTGTAATACATACCTCTTCCTCCTATGCTTCCCTACAATATTTGCACCTTTTGACCTGAAACATCCATCTTTGGCATGCATAATACTAAATAAATATATAAATCAATAATAACATATACATGGTATAATTCTACAATTTTACCATTTTTGCCTGGGCAGCAGACATTTTTCATCTTAGATCTGCCAATGTTTGTTTAACATGCACAGAGTGCACACGGGACCACCTGTTTTTAGCTGTTATCTAAGAGGGCTAGACATCAGATCACACTGCTCAGAGAGGGCTAGACATCACACTGCTCAGAGAGGGCTAGACATCACACTGCTCAGAGAGGGCTAGACATCACACTGCTCAGAGAGGGCTAGACATCACACTGCTCACAGAGGGCTAGACATCACACTGCTCAGAGAGGGCTAGACATCAGATCACACTGCTCAGAGAGGGCTAGACATCACACTGCTCAGAGAGGGCTAGACATCACACTGCTCACAGAGGGCTAGACATCACACTGCTCACAGAGGGCTAGACATCACTCTGCTCAGAGAGGGCTAGACATCACACTGCTCAGAGAGGGCTAGACATCACACTGCTCAGAGAGGGCTAGACATCACACTGCTCAGAGAGGGCTAGACATCACACTGCTCACAGAGGGCTAGACATCACACTGCTCAGAGAGGGCTAGACATCACACTGCTCAGAGAGGGCTAGACATCACACTGCTCAGAGAGGGCTAGACATCACACTGCTCAGAGAGGGCTAGACATCACACTGCTCAGAGAGGGCTAGACATCACACTGCTCAGAGAGGGCTAGACATCACACTGCTCAGAGAGGACTAGACATCACACTGCTCAGAGAGGGCTAGACATCACACTGCTCAGAGAGGGCTAGACATCACACTGCTCAGAGAGGGCTAGACATCACACTGCTCACAGAGGGCTAGACATCACACTGCTCAGAGAGGGCTAGACATCACACTGCTCAGAGAGGGCTAGACATCACACTGCTCAGAGAGGGCTAGACATCACACTGCTCAGAGAGGGCTAGACATCACACTGCTCAGAGAGGGCTAGACATCACACTGCTCAGAGAGGGCTAGACATCACACTGCTCACAGAGGGCTAGACATCACACTGCTCAGAGAGGGCTAGACATCACACTGCTCAGAGAGGGCTAGACATCACACTGCTCATAGAGGGCTAGACATCACACTGCTCAGAGAGGGCTAGACATCACACTGCTCAGAGAGGGCTAGACATCACACTGCTCAGAGAGGGCTAGACATCACACTGCTCAGAGAGGGCTAGACATCACACTGCTCAGAGAGGGCTAGACATCACACTGCTCAGAGAGGGCTAGACATCACACTGCTCAGAGAGGGCTAGACATCACACTGCTCAGAGAGGGCTAGACATCACACTGCTCAGAGAGGGCTAGACATCACACTGCTCACAGAGGGCTAGACATCACACTGCTCAGAGAGGGCTAGACATCACACTGCTCAGAGAGGGCTAGACATCACACTGCTCAGAGAGGGCTAGACATCACACTGCTCACAGAGGGCTAGACATCAGATCACACTGCTCAGAGAGGGCTAGACATCACACTGCTCAGAGAGGGCTAGACATCAGATCACACTGCTCACAGAGGGCTAGACATCACACTGCTCACAGAGGGCTAGACATCAGATCACACTGCTCAGAGAGGGCTAGACATCACACTGCTCAGAGAGGGCTAGACATCAGATCACACTGCTCAGAGAGGGCTAGACATCACACTGCTCAGAGAGGGCTAGACATCAGATCACACTGCTCAGAGAGGGCTAGACATCACACTGCTCAGAGATCAGTAAAGCCATGAAGAAGCCAGTGATTCAAAGAGAAAAATTCCAACCACCTGGGACCTTCTTATCAAGAGTTCAGTGTCCTAACTTTAGAACACTCAGTCTTCCATTCAATGTCTGTTCTTTAATGAAAATATTTTACAGATCTTGTTGAAATTCATTTCTGATCTGGAATCATGATAATATTTTGAGATGAATGATGGAGTCTTCTGAAAATTTACACACTGCTCAAACAACATAGGTTATGCTGGCTTGGCCACTTACACCATATGAAAGATTGCTGCATACCAAAAGATATACTTTATGGACAATTAGCAGATGGCAAAAGAATTAGGGGATGTCCAAAGCTTTGATTTGTTGACGCGTGTAAACGTGACATGAAGACCTCAGAAGGAATAGCTGCAAAGCACAATCTTTGGAAACACACTCTACAGCTCTAATATAAGCACAATCTTTGGAAACACACTCTACAGCTCTAATACAAGCACAATCTTTGGAAACACACTCTACAGATCTAATACAAGCACAATCTTTGGAAACACACTCTACAGATCTAATACAAGCACAATCTTTGGAAACACACTCTACAGATCTAATACAAGCACAATCTTTGGAAAACACACTCTACAGATCTAATACAAGCACAATCTTTAGAAACACACTCTACAGATCTAATACAAGCACAATCTTTGGAAACACACTCTACAGCTCTAATACAAGCACAATCTTTGGAAACACACTCTACAGCTCTAACACAAGCACAATCTTTGGAAACACACTCTACAGCTCTAACACAAGCACAATCTTTGGAAACACACTCTACAGCTCTAATACAAGCACAATCTTTGGAAACACACTCTACAGCTCTAATACAAGCACAATCTTTGGAAACACACTCTCAGCTCTTTTTATTCAACTTTTATGATAATAATAGTCCAATTACTCTCTCTCTCTCTCTCTATTTATTTAAAAACATGGAACAATTCTTTAAAAATTCTGTCAGAACACATCATTTTTGATGATTGGTCAATAGCCATGACAGATGTGTGATTCAGACAAATGGTTGGTGTTTATGACGTGTGTAATTGCCAATAAATGATGGAAATTTGATCACTGATTTGACCATTTTTTTTTTAAAATAGAAAAAAGTGGTGTGGTAACAGCTTTACGTGGTAATTAAAACAAAAGTCGACGTTTCGGCTAAGTAGGCCTTCAGCTGGAACAACAAACAACAACACAAAAATATATATAAGGATATGTACACAAATCTAACTACATGGTGATAATATGCTAGATACTCAGGAAAGGAAATAAAAAAAGGTCACTTTCCTGCGGTCCAGAGCGTGGTCAGCTCCTGAATGAACTATGAATGAACTATTCTGAATGTAATAAGTGGGCAGGCGACCAACTATATATCTCACTTACCAGACAGTCAGGTGAGAAAAAGGAAGGGTTCTAAAAATATTGTGAGGTGGGTACAAGATACATATTAACTCTTTCCGTATGGAAGCTTTTTATCGACGCAACGGAAGAGATTTTAGAGACAAAATTGTTCATGGTTTTAAGAATCAATCTATATATTTATATTTATCTAACATATAACATATTGTATATGAATGTTTAGATAATTGAACAAGGTATTAGATTTCACCAATATCCAGATGATACATGACATGTAAAATGAATATGGTTTGATGGCATTCACACTAATAAAATTTAGCGTGGCGCACTATGCGGTGGAACGTACGCAACCCAAATGGAAATGGCGCACCATGTGGCGGAACGTACGGAAAGAGTTAACTGTGTACTTTTGGAGCACAAATGTCTATAATATCCATCTTTTCTTACCTCTAAAATTCAAGGCATTAAAACTGTGTGTGTGCACGACGAACAAATGTATAAAAAAGCATGTGAACATAAACATACATATGTACAATAATAAATCTTTATATATTCCCACAAAGCACACAAAAGAAAACCCGAAGGTGTCCAAATGTACCAATACATATGCAGACAAATATACATACATGTATAGGTTTGGTAGCGTATGGGGGTAAGAAATGTGTGGTAGGTGTCCTATGTGTATGAGAGCAATATGTTCATGCCTTGGGGGGACAGCGAACCCAACTGGGCAATGAGATGATTCTCAAGGGCAAAACCTTCCTTTTTCTCACCTGGCTGCCTGGTCAGTGAGATATATAGATATATATGCTTTGGACCTCAGGGAAGTGACTTTTTTAAATTTCCTTTCTTGAGTATCTAGCATATTATCAGCATGTAGTTAGATTTTTCTCTGGCTTGGTATAGAACCGTTGATCAGAGGTTTAACAAGCCGCTATCGTAAAAAACGATTTTGTTAATAAAACGTAGACGATGGTCATATGTTGGTCATGTAATGAGAAGAGATAATAACCAAATAGCAAAGCAAGCCCTCATGTAGGAAGCAACAGGTAAGAGAAAAAGAGGAAGACCCAGACAGACACTGAGAAGGACATTGCTGAGAGAGGCAAAAGCAGCAGGAATTGGCTCCCTCAATGAGATAGAACTGCTTGCACAGAGCAGAGACAAATGGCGAGATTTGATCAAATATCTTTAAAAGAATTGAAAACTGCTAGAACAAAAATTCAGATAAGAGAAGGATTATCTTGGTCTATGCCCTATGGGCTGGCTACTGCTCAAAAGGTCAATAGATAGATAGATAGATAGTTAGATTTGTGTACATATCCTTATATATATTTTTGTGTTGTTGTTTGTTGTTCCAGCTGAAGGCCTACTTGGCCAAAATGTCGACTTTTGTTTTGTTAATTACCATGTAAAGCTGTTACCATACTACTTTTTTCTTCCCTTTTTAAAAAATGGTCATTATCATCAGCTTTACAGCAGCTTCTCTATACATTTTGGTGCATCTTGATGCCTTTACTCCATCACAGATATGATCAGTCCCATATTCATGTTATTTTTTGTATGATAATTCCCATGTCATGTATTGTGACATCGTAGATTGTGTTGGCTGTAACTGCCTGTCCAGAAGTTGCAAGGAAAGAGTCGACCCTTGGCTAAATTATGAGAGACAAAACTGTGAACCTTTGATTAAGTGAAAGCTAACAGGAGTGACAAAGCTAATGTTCCTAACAGCCAGTTATCAGTTGAATAAGATCCATCATGTATATGGGAATACTTCATAAATGAGTACCAAAGCCTTTGAAGGTGTCATGCTAATAACCCTTCAAGTATAGAGGTACACATATGAACTTTCTCAATTTGGCTGCAAAGGCTGCTGAACTATACATCCCATCTTCTTTTGAATGGGATAATTTTCGTCATGCCTTCAAATAGTTATCATGTGTAGACATTTTCGCTCCTCCCTTTAACTATTGGATGGAGACTTTTGGAGCACAAATGTCTATAATATCCATCTTTTCTTACCTCTTAAATTCAAGGCTTTAAAATACTTAAGTTCAGACTGATTTTAGCATATTGAATGGGTCCATAAAAATGTAGCAGGTAATCATCACTCTACAGAATGAATTTTCAATTTTTAGACTCCATGCTAATTCTTTTAGTCAAGTCATATTTTTTTTGATGTTCACGTTTCCACCAAAACATTATATTAGAAGAACATATTGAAAAGCATAAACCATTCATTCTAAATTTTATTGATTTCAAAAAGATTTTGGGATTACATATAGACTTATTGTGGATCTTGAGATAATATGAAACACCAACAAAAAATCATCAACATCATCAAAGATTTGTACGACAGCTTCTCTTAAGTGATTTAAACCAGAGTGAAACCAGAGTGAAATATAGATGTATTTATCTCCCTTGTTATTTGAAATTGCTATCACCTTCATAAAGCAGAAATGTTTTACAGGTAGCACAAGCATTGAGTCTCAGAAGAGGACCTTCATTATATAGACCTCATAGTTTTTATCAGTAACAATGTGAATATAATACAAGAATAAAATAAATGCCCTGTAATCAACAGCCAGCAGAATAGGAATTGAGATCAACCAAGAAAAGACGAGGGTAATGAAAAATAAAATTTTAAATATACTTGGAAAGAAAATCAGTGGAAAAAGTGGACAACTTTGTATATCTCATGAATTATACAGATCAAGAACACACATGCAAAAAAAGAAATTAGAATCAGTTTGCAGAAACCATGATAAAATATGGAGATCTAAATCATAAACACAAAGACAAAGCTCAGGATTTACAAACTAAATGTATTATCCACCCTTACTTATTCATGCTAGAGCTGGAACCCAATTAAAGAAATAAAATAAAAAGTTAGATGCATCTAAAAACAAATGCCTCAGGAAAATACTATGTACAAAAACAAATGCCTCAGGAAAATACTATGTACACTATAAAATTCAATACTGGTGGAGAAGTAAAAAAAATTGCAGTACATCCAACAAAATCATCTTTAAACAAAAAAAAAAAGTGGGTGCATTTTAGCTGTATGATGAATAGAGATAACAAGAGAATTTGTAGGCAGCCCTAAAATGTGAAATAATCAGCAAATGAAAAAGAGGTAGACATAAAGAAATACTAAGACAAAAGACAATAACAGTGGGCATCAGTCCCCTTTCTGAGGTTGGTAGATTCACCCAGAACAGAAATGTGTGGCAAGATATAATGCAGGTCCCTTGCAAAGTCTGAGCAAAGATTGTGGAACTTGGAGAGTCTATAATTTTTTCCCTGTTTGCTGTCTCTGGCTAAAAAGGACAACAGATACATAGTCAAGGAATATTGACCATATTGACCAGACAATATTGACCACCACCCCTTCTCCTTCTCATGCTTTTAACAAATTCTATAACTATCTACAGATTTTGAAAATATGCTCACAATGCACACCTACTCCACTTTGACTACTCGTACATGGACAGGAACTGACATCATCTCATCCAGTCAAGTGGTCACACGTTATGAACAGATCAATGACACAAGAACATCCCTAGTCTTTGGTTGTCCAAAAATAAACCAAAGGTAAGCTTGTTTTCTATCTATCTATCTGTCTGTCTGTCCGCCTGCCTGTCTGTCATTCTGTCTTATCAATTAACCTTTCGAACCATGGCTGACCCACAGGGCATAAACCTAGGTACTCTTCCTCTTTTCTAAATTTTCTTTCTAGCAGACTCAATCCTTGCAAAGGTCTATTATCAAATCTTGCCATTTGTCTCTGTTCTGTGCAAGCAACTCAATATCATTGAAGAAGCCGATTCCTGCTGCTTTTGCTTGCCTCTCTGATCAATGTTCTCAGTGTCTCTCTGGGTCGGCCTCTTTTTCTCCTACATGTTGTTTCCCACATGAGAGCTTGCTTTGCTATTTGGTTATTATCACTTCTCATCACATGTCCAACATATGACAAAACATGCTATTTTTTTTAAGCTTGTGGTTTGGAATGTGTTAATAAGGTATTGTGCTTGTATTTTTTATCATTTATGTAAATAAGACGTAGAGAGATAGTTAAAACTAATTTTCAACATGAAGTTGCTGGTTTTAGTCTAATATCTGCTTCTTCTTAGCGTTCATCCTTTAAGTGGACATGGATGTGTTGCGTAGCTAGTTTACAGCATAGCTTTCAGGCAGACACATTCATCTTTGACATGACTTAGTAGATTTGCTCAACAATTTTTGCCCAGACAGCAACCATTTTTTGGACTACTCTTTTCAACTTTAAACTGCCAAGGGTTCTTTAACGTGCATGAATGCACACAAGACCTTCTGTTTTTCACCATTTCTGAGAGGGCTAGGCATCGGATCTCACTACTCAGAGACCATGGGTGGGTAAAGTCATGAAGATAAAACCACTGGTTTGATTTTAAAAAAAATGTCCACTGCCTATTGTGGGAATTGAACCCAGGACCTTGCGGTCCAGACGATGTCTTACCTCTAGACTACCCAGTCCCTCTATTCTAATATAATACAGTTTGCAGGATCTTGCGGTCCAGACGATGTCCTACCTCTAGACTACCAAGTCCCTCTATTCTAATATAACACAGTAGGCAGGACTTTGCGGTCCAGACGATGTCTTACCTTTAGACTACCCAATCCCTCTATTCTAATATAACACAGTTTGCAGGACCTTGCGGTCCAGACGATGTCTTACCTCTAGACTACCCAGTCCCTCTATTCTAATATAATACAGTTTGGGATACACACACACATTTTGAAACTGCAAAAAATGTTCTGTTTAGTTCTTTCATTTTCCTCTCAGGCCAAAGACTGCACATCAGTCGAAAGTCATAATTCTATATGAGTAATGATTGGCTTTAGTTCTTGAAGGGCATAGTAAGTAAAAAGTAAAGTACCCCCGTCATGCCAAGTGGCATATTGGAAAATATGGTGTTAGTGACCATATATTTTACAGACCTTCAGCACATGATTTTTGGGGTAATGTGGTCGGTATTATGCCCGAGCTACTTTACTTTCCCAGAAAAAAATCCGGTACCCATTTAAGGCTGGGTGAACCCGGAAGCCGTCGGTTGGGATCGAACCCTACCCCTTGTCCTTTGTAGTCCTGTTCACTAACCACTGAGCTATCGCGGCTCACTTCTTGAAGGGCATGGTTGTTTCTTATTCCATGGTTGAGCCTTCCCTAGTATTTATTTTGTATAGTGATTCTCTGAGTCTGCCTTGTTTTCTTTTACCAGGTGGTTTCCACATGAATACCTGGTGGGGAAGTCTTTCTTCATTCTCAGCATGTGACCTGTGTATTTCCAATGCTGTCTTCTTAGTTCAACACATATTCTTGTTTTGATTCATCTATTATCATTTGATCTGAAATGTATTCTTTCCAGTTTATATTTGAAATCCTGCATAGACATTTGTTTTCAAAGGCATTTAATTTCCTATCTAAAGTATTGGTTTATTTCCAACTTTCACATCAATATGTTAGTACTGGTATCACACAGGAATTGAATAATATAAGTTTTGTTCATTTACTGAATACTTTGAATCTCTTGATGTTTGTTAGTTTGTTAAAAGCATTTGATGCTAGTGCGATGCATGTCATGAGTTCTGATGTTATGTCTTCATCTTTGGACATTTTGCTGCCTAAGTAGGTAAAATTTGTAATTATTTTTTTAATGGGTCAACAAAAACATATTTAATTGATTGATAGTGGAGACCATGTATATATCTGTTATATTTTCCATTATGATTCATTAATATCATCATCATTATCATCAAAAACTTGTTTGCGTAGGTAATCATGTTTCTCCACAACTTTTTGTCCCAACAATTATTTATCAATTCTTCATGCCATTTGTAATCTGTCTGTTGTCTTGATTTGTAAATATGGTTATGGTTATGGAAGGCCCCGGTATCACTGCGAACGAATTAAAATCCATAATTGCTCAACCGTCTGTGACAGTGGAATCATCCAAATTAATATCTCATCTCCCAAACAAAGAAAGGTAGCTGCAGTCCCTTTCTGCAGCATAAAGAAATCCCCATCATAGCAGTCTCAGCACACACCAAAAGACATAAAGCGAAATCGCCTGAAAGTGAACAGAGCCATCTGTTCCCTGTCATACGATATCATCATTCATTGTTAGCAATTGGAATATTGAAACAGGATCACAGGATATGTAAATATCATTTGTCTAGTTGGTTCTTTATTGTAAAATATGGTTGGTTCTTGGTGCTTAATTGCTTTGGTTGAATGGATTTGTATAGAGTCCTTTTTAGATTTGATCTTGAACCTGATCGATTATTCTAATTTCTTTGCATTGTGTTTGTTCTTTCTTACTCATACTGTTATTATTAGGCCGTCTCGTCTTTCTGTAACACATTTGTTAAGTCACTTCTCATCCTTTCGACCTGGACGATCAACAAAGGCTTGAAGTGTACAATAACACCAATACATATTTATTTATATACTATTTACATTTTGAGGTTTACAAGTTTTATAGTCCATTTTATTAATATTCTGACAATACCTTTATTCCAGGCTACAGTTAATATTAATATTACTTGGTGGTGTAGCTGACCACTGGATCACACATTCCTAGAATTACTTAACACATCACAGATTATGCTTTTGGCTATCTGTACACAAGTCCAGTGTGGACTCACTAAATCAATTAATCTATTCACTTAATATGTATTTACATGTGACAATACATTCAAGCAAACTTATAGATGTTTTGTTAGTCTGAACATATTGCAAAACATTTACATACTTTATAGTTATACATATACTTGTACATGTGAGAGTTGGAAAATAACTAAAGAAATGACAAAACATAAAAAAATATCAACAATAATAAAGAGAAGACTGTGGTCATATGTTGGCCATATGATAGAAGAGACAACAAGAGAATCTCAAAGCAAGCACTCAAATGGAAACCAGAGGGTAAAAGAAAAAGAGACAGACTTAGAGAAAAACTAAATAGAACAATAAGAGGCAATAACAGCATGCATCAGCTTCCTTGCCACAGTAGGCAAAACACTGTAACTAGGAAATCCTGGCTCAGGTTGAATTATGACCTAAGTTTCACCTCATGGACTGAACATGTTACAATGTCTATGGTCACCATAAGTCCGTCAGTATGTTCGGCTACCTCATAGCATTATTTGCTGTTTCCCAAGTCACAATGGGTTGATTGATGATTGTCCACGGTCAAAAAAATTTCCCTGGTCACAGCAAAAAAAAAAAAAAAAAAAAAACGACCAATTTCTTGAAAATGTACTTTTTAAATAAAAAAATTTTTTTTGCAAAAATGATGCATCTCATGTCATAATGATGTATGTCATCAGAAGTAGTAATTAGGAAGATACACGGAGGATAATGTTTGACCGAAGCAAAATGTCAAATTTTTAAGAATTTGTGTTTTAATTGGGTAATTTTTACTGTGGTATTTTAATTTACAATTAAAATTAACCTTAAGAGATGCTATAACTTAGATTTAAAAAATATTTGTAGTTAAAATATGATTATTTTACATAAAAAATGGTCAAATTTGCCAAATTTTGAAATATTTATTTTCACAAATATCCACACGATTATGTTTTTGGTGACTAACAGTTTAACCTATATAACTGTCAGGTATACTTTTCCTTTTTGTATTATAAATCCTTTTAAGGCACTTATTATAAAATGTTGATGAGTGTGTTCACTTAATGTCATCTGCAATGTTTATTTCACAAATTGACAGTAAGTCACAGTATTGGTAAGTCTAGCACAGTATTGTTTTTTTTTTTTTAAATTTTCATTTCTTTTGCAGACAATGTTCTTTGCATATATTCTACACAAGCTGTTCACACAACCTAGATGGCTCTGTAAAGTGTGATCCATATTTAACAAATCTGCAAGAAAACCATATACCAACCTATAAGACCTTACCTATATATATATAATATATATAGGTAAGGTCTTATAAGATATATAGGTATAGGTCCCATAAGACCTTACCTATATGTATATATATATATATATATATATATATATATATATATATAACATGATTGTATAACACAAAGGAGTCTCTTAACAAAAATTATGATTAAGAAAATTTTCCAAGAATACTAAAATATCATTAGCAAACAGTTGTGATTGTAATATATTGCTAATATCACTTATGATGCTGGCACAGCTTGCACAAAACCATTAATCTACTTCAAATACAATTTCTCAAAATTGAAGCTCCTCAAAAAAAATTATGACTTTCAGTTTTACTCACAGAAATTATTAAATCGTATTGTATAAACAAATATAGATTCTCGATGTTAATATGAGAGATTAAATGTCGTGAATTAAGTGGATTGTAATATAAATTATATAGTCCTTGTGTAATTTATCTTCAAGTGGCGGGGCTAGATACAAATTCAAGTTAGGCTTTGCGGGAGGGAATTCCGTTTGACGTCATGACTGCCTTACACTGAGATAGACTTTTTAAAGAGGACTCTTGCTGCTGTGCAATATACAACAAATAACTCCACAGTGCTCAGATCCCCTCCTCAACACATTCCCTAGTATGAAACACCCCTGTCACACACTAGCAAAAACATTAACGAAGGCTTCAGCTCATTTGCATGATGAACTCTGTAGCTCAGATGAAGACCTTAACCCAAACCTCATTAGTCACCTATTATGGCAATGTGTGGCAGATGACAGTGGCTCTATTCTTCTCTTCCCTGACCATGATTAGCCACATGTTCAGTACTTGATTTCAGTTACCTTAAGGTCTGGGAAGGGGAGGGGAGAAAGATTCCCTCTACATCTTAAAGTGTATTGGGGATATGGTTTTAGTACCCATAATTTTCAATGACCAATGACACACTTTTAAAATAGGTTTTGCGATCATTATCATGCCAGGTTGCTTTACCTTCTCAGAAAATGCAGTACCTATCTACCTTGGGGTCAGGAGTCACTGATAATAAATATAGTAAAAAGAAGTAAAGAGCCCCCGTCACGCCAAGTGGCATATAGGGAATATGGTGTTAGTGACCATAAATTTTACAGACCTTCAGCACATGATTTTTGGGGTAATGTGGTCGGTATTATGCCCGTGCCGCTTTACTTTCAGAGAAAAAAATCTGGTATCCATTTAAGGTTGGGTGAACCCCACCTCTTGTCCTTTGTAGTCCAGTTCACTAACCACTGAGCTATCGCGGCTTGATAATAAATATATTTTGCCTGAATGATAAACTTCTGTTTCACTGAATTCTTAGTGAAAACTTTTCTTAACTCTCACCAATTATTAATAAAGGAATGCTATTATTAAAATGACAAGAAATAAAAATGGTTTATAGCTACACTTGAGTTTATTTCAGATTAAACATTCATGATAAGGAATGGATGCCCAAGTCTGAACTTGCACAAGCTCAAAAGGAGCTGATTCTGGTGGCAAATTGTTTGAGTACCTACCCAATCATAGGAGAACACGCAACGAAACGAGAACTGATGAACAATCTTGCAGCAGCTGAGATTGTACACATTGGTCAGTTGTGCTTTATGGATATTTGTACAACATTTATAACGCTTTTGTTTTGTCTCAGAGTTATTTGCTGTTAGGATAATAAATTAAATACTTTTAAAGAGTTTAAATATATACTTGTAAATGTACTGCCTATATAATGAGTACATTAACCCTAAATTACAATACTGTAATTGAGATGAGTAATGAAAATTCATCATCATCATGTGCTATACTGGTTGGCGCAGGCGATTATGTCCTTCCACAATCTTCTATCTACAGTGCATCATATAAGTTCTGTTGTTGACTGTTTGCCATACCATGACACCAAGCTATCTAGTATTTTCTCTCTTTGTCATCCGCGATCTCTCTTTCCTTGTATTTTGCCTGTTGTAACCAAGTATTCCAACTTTCCTCTTCTCATGATGTGCCTGAAAAATGTTGATTGTTTCTTTTTGATGTTTTTAGGAGCTCCCTTTTTGTGTTGGCCTCTGAGAATTTCCTCATTGGTCTATTTAGCTGTCCAGAAAACTTTCATCATACTTCTGAGAAATCCCATCTCGGTGGCCTCTAACTGTCTTTTCATTTGTTTGTCTACTGTCCATGATTCGCTTCCATAGGTCAGAATTGGTTCTATATTGCACCAATGAACTCTTTTTCTCACTTCTATTGACATAGATTTGTTGCATAAGATATTTTTCATTTTCTGAAATGCTATTTTGGCCTGAGTTATTCTGCTTTTTATTTCTGTGGTGCATCTCCATCTGATGTTATTATTGTGACCAAGTATTTGAAACATTACACTTGTTTCAGATTTGTCTCGTTTATTTTTATGCTGCATGCCGGTGATAATTGTTTCTTTGATATGACCATTACTTCTGTTTTCTTACTATTCAGACTGAGACCTTTCTTGTTGCTTTCTTTTACTATTATGTCTACCATTTCTTGTAGTTCATTCTCTGTCTCTGCTGTTAATACTGTGTCATCCGCATATCGCAAATTATTTATGCTGTGACCGTTGACTTTAATTCCTTTTTTGTCTACTATTGATCTCATAATATGTTCACTGTAAAGTGAAAACAAATCCAGTGACAGAACACAGCCTTGTTTGACTCCTTGTTTTATATATTGGAATTGTCCTGTTTGGTTGCTAATTCGTATAGCTGCTGATTGTTGCCAGTACATGTTTTTTATGATTCGCAGATCCTTGCCATCAATGTTTAATTTCTCCAGCATATTGAATATTTCCACATGCTTTACTTTGTCAAGTGCGATGGACCTCACAATCAGTGGCACCTGACTTCTTCGGTATGACTAGAAAGATATATTTTAGTAGATCTTCAGGTATGTGTCCAGTGTATGTCAGTATATCTCATTGAGTAGTTTTGTTATGACTTGTATTTCCACCTCTCCTAATGCATTTACCTCTTCGATTGTTATATTGTCGGGACCTGGAGCTTTGCCTCTTTTCATGTGTTGAATTGCATCCTCCACTTCACTCTGCATTATTGATGGGCCTGTGTCTTTGTTTGAATTGTTTAGCTCTGGTCTTTCATCATCATAGAGTTGACTGATATATTCTGTCCATCTTTCCATTATCTTCTCCTGTCCCATTATTATATTTCCTTTCTTTGATTTCACACATCATGAAACTTTGACTTCTTCTCTTCCTGTTAACTCATTTAAATGATTGTGCATAAATTTTGAGTCTTTCTTTTGTTGTTTTTCCATTTCTTCACATTTCTGCTTTAACCATCCTTCCTTAGCTTCTCTACATTTGTTTTGCATCTCATTGTGCAATATTTTGTATGTCCGTTCTTCTTTCTTATGTTTCGTGAAAATTACCGTATCAAAATATAAATTCTTCCAAATTTGACAGTTTGGTCAAACATTCCCCCCTCCATGTAACTTCCTAATTACTACTTCTGGTGGCTGAGCGTTTTAGATTTGATTCATTTGATGTTGGATTTTATTTTTTTCTCTGCTTGAGATACGATCTCTTATAATGCAACAAAAATTCACAAATTTTGAAGAAATTTGTCGTTTTTCTGTGACCAGGGAAATTTCCTCAGCTGTCAGCAGACATCAGACAACCCTTTGTAACTCAGGAAATGCAGCAAATAATGCTATCTGAGTTCCTGTATCTCTCCTTTAGTAAACATACCAAAAGTATACCAAAAGTTTGAAGAAAATATTATTTTTAAAGCTCCTAATGTTACGATTAAGTGGTAGTAATTTTTGCTATGAAATGTATCGTTAGTCACAGGTAAGGAATCGTAATCTAGGGTTAATAATTTCATGTAACAGAAATTTCCAAAATTAATAACATTTACTCAATAGACCATAATAATTTTAAAAACAAGTTTAGAAAGAATTACACAATTTGTAATTGTTCTCCTTAGATACATTTTTGCAGGGCTGAAGTGTGTTTACAATTTTTGTTGTTGTAGAAGTTAAACAATTATTTAGTCATTACAATTTATTAAATAAACATGCTATCTTGTCTGTCCTTAAGATGGGCAGTGAAAGAGCTGACGGTTAGCTTTTTTGACACATGTAAAGGAAACATGGACAAGGTTGAGAAACACTTGTCATTTTTGTTTGTTTGTTAATGATCGTGATTTTATTTTTGCTGATCAGTAAGGTTGTGATAAATCAGTCGTCAGTTCACATTCTACTGTTAGGAAGTAAATGATATGGTACTTCCTGTCACTTCCATATTTAGGATAAAGGAATTACAGTTGGAAATGACTGTGGGTACTTTTTTTTTGGTGATGTTTGAAATTGTCTCCCGTGCAACCGACTTAGCTTACACTGGAGTTTGACCTTGCTTATGCCATAGCCAAAAATGTGAAGTGACTGCATGTCATCCTGTTTTGCAAAGACTAACATGTTGCTGAAACTGTTTCAGTGTCTTTGTTTGTTTTAACTATTTCCAGACTCTACTTGTTTTTATGTTTTCTTTATATTTAGACCACAATGGACCAGATTAATTTTCTTATTTGAAAAAGTTTAGAAAAATTCCATCACATGTCTTTTTTTTTTCATTTTACAATTTCACACAATAATGTAATTAAATCTGGTATATGTTATGAAAGGAAAACGGTAAAAAAAAATGAAAATAGCAATATGTTGATGATATCTAAAGGAAAAAATGTAGGAAAGAAGGCTAAATGCATTCCATTTGCGATGACTGCGCCATACTCTTGGTATTACCTGAAAGGATAAAGTGACAAACGTGGAGGTCATGATTTACACAGGCCTCCCGAACATCTACATACTGCTCAAACAATGTAGATTACGCTGGCTTAGCCACATACGCTATATGAAAGATGGCCGCATACCAAAAAATATATTCTATGGATGGACAACTAGAAGATGGCAAAAGAAATAGGGGGTGCCAAAAACTTTGAATTTTAGATGTATGTAAATGTGACATGAAGACTCCGAACATAAATCCTGCAGCCTGGGAAGAAATAGCTACAGACCGCAGTCTTTGGAAACACTGACTCTACAGCTCCAACACAAACAAGAAGCAGACAGATTCATAGAAAAAGAGAATACATGACGAAAGGAAGAAAAAAATAACATTTCAAAGGGCGCTGAAAAATTCATAGATAAGTTTGATGGAGGCTACTACTCGTATAAAATATTCAAAGGCAGATAATTTTCAATTAAAAATATCATATTTCACGTACCTCTATTTTTCCATGACTAGACACTAGAAGGATGTTGCTATCTACACGCCTGTTTGGGACATGTTTTAGCTGAAATTACCTGTTATGATGATGCAAATGAGACTCTAAATTGATGCAAATGAAACCCTTCCCCTGACAAAAATTCTCATTTCTAACTTTCATTCAGGATTGCTGTCTACACAGCTTTCATTATCTTTTCCTGCCTTTCCGGTAAAAAAATTGTTACTGTTTATGTTATGCCGCCGACATTGTGGTGTCTGTTTCAGTTCATCTTGCATATTTGATAAAATAACAATTACCGTTCCAATAGCCAATAACTGTCGCTTTGCGCCATGAGCAAAATAATATAGTTCAACTTCTAAGACAAATTTCACAAAATTGAAATCGTCCAAAAAATGATTACTTTCACCTTTACTCATCAAATTTATAAAATTTATATCATTGTATAAACAAATATAGGTGTTCACTGTTAATATGAGAGATTAAATGTTGTTAATTTAAGTGGATCGTAAAATTTTATTATGTCACTTATGGTAACCAGCGCAGCGAGCACAAAAGCATAGACCTACTCTAAATACAAATGTAATAAAAATGAAAAGGTAAACAAAATTATGACTTTCACTTTTACTCACAGAAATTATGAAATTGCATTTTTTGTATAAACAAATATAGGTGTTCAATGTTAATAAAAGAGATTAAATGTCATGAATTAGGTGGATCATAATATAAAATATATAGCCGTGGTGTAATTTTTCTGGGAGTTGTGAACTAGACAAAAATTCCAGTCAGACTTTGTGGGAGGGAATTCTGTATTTGTTGCCATGACTGCATAAAACTAAGATAGATGTTTTAAAGAGCAAGTGTTCAGATGTCTATAGTATCCATTTTTCTTGAAATTTTACACAAACTAATCCAAAATTCTTCATAGTACACTTTATTTGATGCATTTATGTCCACAAATAATGAAATTATGCACAAGAAATAGTAGACTACTAAGTAGTAGTGGGTGTGGCCACTATTTGTTAGAAATAAACATACATTTACATCTAAAAATTCAACTAATTTATCTAGTTAACATGGTAAATACCATGTGGTGTATCGAAGGAAGTGATTATAAAACGTCTTCTAGGCATTGAATACAAGTATTGGTGAATATATATACAGAATTGCCACTTTACCTTAAAATATTCAACCATACCCGATCCAAGCCAAAGTGTTTGTTTTTGGTCCCCTTGTTACCTTCATAAGCAGAGCTGATGTTTTTGTTAGTGGTCCAGAAAAAGTATAATGTGTGTTTTTGAGGAAACTGGAGTGAGGAAGTGCACTCTTTATTGAATGAAAGTCATTGGAAGTCGTTGCCTGTTCCACCCATTAGGGTTGCATGGTAGTCGACCTTGTCATGGTAGTCGACCTTATCATGGTAGTTGACCTTGTCATGGTAGTTGACCTTGTCATGGTAGTCGACCTTGTCATGGTAGTTGACCTTGTCATGGTAGTCGACCTTGTCATGGTAGTTGACCTTGTATTGGTAGTTGACCTTGTCATGGTAGTCGACCTTGTCATGGTAGTCGACCTTGTCATGGTAGTCGACCTTGTCATGGTAGTTGACCTTGTCATGGTAGTTGACCTTGTCATGGTAGTCGACCTTGTCATGGTAGTTGACCTTGTCATGGTAGTCGACCTTGTCATGGTAGTTGACCTTGTATTGGTAGTTGACCTTGTCATGGTAGTTGACCTTGTCATGGTAGTCGACCTTGTCATGGTAGTCGACCTTGTCATGGTAGTCGACCTTGTCATGGTAGTTGACCTTGTATTGGTAGTTGACCTTGTCATGGTAGTTGACCTTGTCATGGTAGTCGACCTTGTCATGGTAGTCGACCTTGTCATGGTAGTCGACCTTGTCATGGTAGTCGACCTTGTAATGGTAGTCAACTTTGTCATGGTAGTTGACCTTGTCATGGCAGTCGACCTTGTCATGGTAGTAGACCTTGTCATGGTAGTCGACCTTGTCATGGTAGTCGACTTTGTCAGCAGAATCTGTTAACATGATTTTATGGGAGCTGTAACACAAGTGCAGTGGAAATGGGAAATTTCTGACTGCAGTGAAACTGATTCCATGAACAGAACAGAATGGATGAAGGTTCAGAAACTGATTCCATGAACAGAACAGAATGGATGAAGGTTCAGAAACTGATTCCATGAACAGAACAGAATGGATGAAAGTTCAGAAACTGATTCCATGAACAGAACAGAATGGATGAAAGTTCAGAAACTGATTCCATGAACAGAACAGAATGGATGAAAGTTCAGAATCTTGCCTACAAACCAAGAGGACTGTTTCAAATTAGCAGAATTTTGAACCATGATCAGAATATTTTTCCCTGGAAGAATGGCATTATGTTTTTAGTGATGCTCTCAGATAACTTCATTACATAGAATATGCAGTTCTATGGGTTCTTCATCATCACCAACAGGTTCTCTTGAGCAGTGAGTCATAATTAACAAGAACACGTAAATGAATGTGCTTGCTATGTGATGGAGTTGGTTATTTTACATTATATTCAATGTTGCCTGCAGTTGAGCTCCAAGTCACAATACAATTTAGTGTTCTTGCATTAAATCCATTTGAACCAGTCCATCATGTTTGCAAGGTCTGTGTTAATTATGTGATATGCAATGTTCTAAATATATAGGGGAAAACCCTTAAAATACTCATCTTTACAAGTAGTTTTCAAAGAAAATGTTGCACTAAATATTAGTATATCATTCAGTAAGTTGTAAAGTAACATTTTGTTTTATCAGACCTGCCATAGAAGAGGCTAACAAACTTTCCTTATATCAACTTAGAAGTAATTTTAAAGTCACTTGTGAAAATTACTATTTCTGAAAACTCCAGGGATTTATGAAGTATGACTTATTGTAATGATGTCTGGTCTTCATTGTTAGTCAAAAGGTTATTTCCTTGTTATCTGCTGAAAAGGAAAGAAAACTTAATTTTACAATTACCTGAAGTGATATCCAATAAATGCTGTTAATAATTAGCTAGAATGAATTTTGTTGTTTTATACATTTGTAAAGTTTTAGCTTATATTTTTCCTGTTCCAAATATACAAATTTTTAAAATTTCAGCTACTTGGGCTTGTTTGACTGAAGGATTGCTGCTAGTCACACCTGAATCTTTGACTGATCAATTCAAAGATAGTTCCCATCTAGTTACAGTCATAGATATACTAAATCTCAACCTTAGAGCTAAATTAATAGTTCTATCATCATGTGGTCTTACACCATCACGAGATGGACAAGGATATTCCATGAACCTGGCTAGCTCTTTTCTATCCGCAGGTAAATAGTTAATTAGTAATAAATTGTTTCACTGATGCAGTTAAGAAGTTAAAATAGGGTTTATCATTGTTATCTCTGTCACCCAAATTGTGTCAATTAATTTAAATATAATTTCGTTTTAGTTTTAGTTTAATTTAGTTTAGTTTTAGTTTAGTTTGGTTAAAAGATCATCTTCTTTGAATAATTGGACTACTCTACAAAGCTCAGATCCCCTTATCAACACTTCCCCCAAAATGCCAAACACTAGCAAAAGCACTGAAGTTAATTTCAACTCAGAAGTGCGCCAATGAAGACCTCAAAAATGGAAGGAGTGATTGGGTAGATTTTTATCTCTTAACAACTTATTTATATTCCATTTATACTGGGAGCAAACAGCAATAATAAAATATAACAAAGATAACTCTACACCTATTGATATAAAAAGAGTAAGACAAGTATGCTAGAACTAAGCTTGTTCAGTCTATACACTCCAGCTGTTCTCTTCTCATTAAATGGCCAAAAAATGATGATTGTTTCTTCCTAATATTGGAAATTAACTCTCTTTTTGTTTTGGCCTCTTTCAGAACGTTTTCATTACTCTTCTTAGCTGTCCATGGTATTCTCAACATTCTTCTGTAAAACCACATTTCTACAGCCTCCAGTGATTTTCTTGTCTGTTGTCTTATTGTCCATGATTCACATCCATATGTTAAAACTGGTTCTACATAACAATTAAGAACTCTTTTTCTTGTTTCTATTGTCAAAAATGGATTACATAGTATCTTTCTCATTTTTTGGAAAGCTGCTTTTGCCTGAGCCATTCTGCATCACACCTCTGTTGCACACCTTCCGTCTCAGGTTAACATTGTTCCCAGATATTTAAATTCATTTACCTGTTTTAATATTGTTCCACTTGTTTTTATTTTGCACTGAGGTAATGTCTTTTTCATTGTTGTTACCATTACTTCTGTCTTTTTGCTATTAAGGCTGAGTTCTTTATTTTTGCTTTCTTTCACTATAATGTCTAACATTTCTTGTAACTCATTTTCACTCTTAACGATTAAGACTGCATCATCAATAATACCTTAGATTATTTATATTGCTTATTGGTTATGGAAGGTCTCGGTATCACTGCAAACGAATCAAAATCCATAATTGCTCAACCGCCCATGCCAGTGGAATCATCCGAATTACTAACTCATCTCCCAAACAAATAAAGGTAACTGTAGTCCCCATCGTAGCAGTCTCAGCACACGCTAAAAGACATAAGGCGAAACCGCGCAGAAAGTGAACACAGTCAACTGTTCCCTGTCATACGATATCATCCTTCATCATAAACAATTGGGATATCGAAACATTATCAAAACGGATGAAACACACAGCTCACAGTGTGCACAGAGCACTTAACTCAGTAGCTCCTGCAACGAGCCGTACTTGGAATATGAGGAAACAGCAACAAGGAACACCCTTCAGACATAGCCTTCAATGGTTCCTGCCACCTATCCACCATATACCATGGAAGTTCACATCCTCCCGAAAATGATGATCGTCATATTGAGAACAAAAAATTTATAGCGCTTGATGATGTTAGGACATCGTTCTTGACACCAACCAAACAGGTAGTCGTCGAATTATCCCCGTCACACATTCACACATCAAACAACAGACCCTGCGGTTAGCGTACAACGAACGAAACACGGTGCAAATTCCCAAAGAGGAAAATCTTTGGTCGACTTGACAGAGCAATCCATTAATGCATTTCAGCATGTAAATAACTTGCGTAAAAAATCCCAACGTCGGCCATTGAACAGTACTCACTGTGACGTAAACCGCATGTCAACACTAGACGGTGAAGGTCACCGTTAATACTTGACTTGTCAAAAAAAGAAACATTGCTGTATGTACTCGCCGGTGCAGATTTGTCCACTTTGTAGCGCAGATTTGCTAAGTAGAATATCATTTTGATTTCAACACAGAAAATTGCAATCAGAGAGCCAAAATTAATCAAACCCCAGATGCATTGTCTGCAGCGATCGAGAGAACGTGAAACGTTCCACCATTTTGAAATGGAAGTCCCAACTCATTATTTATGTTATGACCTCCAATTGTTATTCCAGGCATGCCCCTTATGGATCTTAAAATAATCTCACTATAAATATTAAACAAATCTAGTGACAGCACACAAACTTGCCTAACACCCTGTTTTATTTGTTGAAACATTCCCAATTGGTTTCCAGTTCTTATGGCTGCTGTTTGTTGCCAGTACATGTTCTTTATTATTCTTAGATCTTTGCTGTCTACATTTATGCTTTCTACAATTTTGATTATCTCTTGGTGCTTTACTTTGTCAAATGTTTTGGTATAATCTATGAAACATAGGTATAGATCTGTTTTCACCTCTATGGCTCTTTCTACTAAAGATCTTATGATGTATATGGCATTGCTTGTTCCTTTATCTCTAACAAAACCACACTGTTCATCACTAATTTCTGGACTGATTTTGTTTTGCACTTTTCGCATGATGATACTTAATAATATCTTAGTAATGTGACTCATAAGGCTTAGTGTGCGATGATCACCACATTCAATTGCACCAGATTTCTTTGGAAGGGCTAACAATATGGATTTGAGCAGGTCATCTGGTATATATCCGGTGTTGTAGATATCATTGAATATTTTTGTTATTATATCTATTCCAAAATCACTCATGGCTTCAATCTCTTCTTTAGTTATATTAACCTGGTCCAGGAGTTTTGCCTGCTTTCATACTGTGCAAGGCATCTTCCATTTCTTCTTTGAGTATTTCTGGTCCTTCTCCATTATCCTTAATATTTACTTCTGTTCGTTCATCATTATAAAGATCTTTAATGTATTCTGTCCGTTGTTCCCTTATGCTTTCTTGTTCAATCAACAGTTCTCCTTCCTTTGATCTTTAACATTAGTATTTGATTGCGTTTTTCTTCCTGTTAATTCTTCAATTTGTTTATATATAGGAGCCAGTAGTTGGGTGTGCTAAATACTCCAAGGTATGGTGACCACAGCATTGGAATTATTTGCCTTTTCCCTGTTTATATATAAATATACTTTTCAGTTTTTTATTTCGTTTTTCTTCCTGTTAATTCTTCAATCTGTTTGAATATAACTTTGACATCTCCTTTTTGTTGCATTTCAATCTCTTTGCATCTCTCTTTTAGCCATGTTTCTTTTGCTTCATTGCATTTTATTACAATTTCTTTATTTAATCTCTTATACTCATCTTATACATGGAAAACAAACCAGTAGAAGAGATCGATCACTTTATCTATCTTGGAAGTCACATTGATCGAGAAGGGGATACGAGCAAAGAAATTAGAATCAGACTGGCTAAAGCAGCAATGTCTTTCAGAAGCCTTGAAAAGTTGTGGAAATCAAAACTCATTAGCACAAACACAAAACTTAGGCTATTCATTAAATGAAATGTACTATCAACCCTTACGTATGCGTGTGAAAGCTGGAAAACAACAAGAGATATAGAAACAAAGTTGAACGCATTCGAAAATAAATGTCTAAGGAAAATACTTGGTATAGAATGGAACGAATTCAAAACAAACGAGGAAATTAGAGAAATCGCCAATCAACCACTAATATCTTCAGTAATAAAGAAAAGACGATGGTCATACGTTGGACATGTGATGAGAAGAGATAATAACCGAATAGCAAAGCAAGCCCTCATATGGGAAACAACAGGTAAAAGAAAAGAGGAAGACCCAGGGAGACACTGAGAAGAACATTGATGAGAGAGGCAAGAGCAGCAGGAGTCGGCTCCCTCAATGAGATAGAACTGCTTGCACAGAACAGAGACAGATGGCGAGATTTGATAAAATATCTTTAAAAGAAAACTGCTAGAACAAAAAAATCCATATAGGAGAAGGTGTATCTTGGTCTACGCCCTATGGGCCGGTTACGGCTCGAAAGGTCAATAGATAGAAATTATCATCTTATTCTTGTTATATTATTATTTTTGCCTCATGAAAGTGTGCAATTATCACGATACATGATTACTAAAAAACTTACATATTTCTTCTAAATAGTGAATACTACACTTCTTCATTTTTGCTAATGTGTTCTAATAAATGACATTAAATATGTCTTTATTAAAGTTTATTGTTTTAATTAATTTGTGTCTCTTTGTAGTCTTATTCTCACTCCTCTTTATTTGCTCGTATCAATCGTTCCTCTAAAATTTGTAGTCTGTCTAGTTACCATGTAGCTTGTCAACCAAATAGATCAGTGAAACCTTATCACAGTGTTCCTCTTGTGAAACCTGCAGTCAAAGAAAATATATTTTTCTGTTAGTTTTTTCACCACTACATGTGCATACATATGCTTATTTAGTTTTTTGTTCATTATTAAGTAACTTCAACTCATTAACTTCATTCTAAAGTTTCATTCACTTAATTTTGGACTTCTGGTCAATATGGTGGATAGACATCAATGAACAATTGAAGCACTGTCTGAAAAGCTTCATTGTTGCAGTTTCCTCATATTCCAGTCCGCTTGCTGCAGGAGCTACTGAGATTAGTGCTCTGTGCACACTGTTAGCTGTGTGTTTCATGTGATGGTGTTTCCCCATATTCCAGTCCGCTTGCTGCAGGAGCTACTGAGATTAGTGCTCTGTGCACACTGTTAGAGCTGTGTGTTTCATGTGATGGTGTTTCCTCATATTCCAGTCCGCTTGCTGCAGGAGCTACTGAGATTAGTGCTCTGTGCACACTGTTAGCTGTCTGTTTCATGTGATGGTGTTTCCTCATATTCCAGTCCGCTTGCTGCAGGAGCTACTGAGATTAGTGCTCTGTGCACACTGTTAGCTGTGTGTTTCATGTGATGGTGTTTCCTCATATTCCAGTCCGCTTGCTGCAGGAGCTACTGAGATTAGTGCTCTGTGCACACTGTTAGCTGTCTGTTTCATGTGATGGTGTTTCCTCATATTCCAAGTCCAGCTTGCTGCAGGAGCTACTAAGATTGGTGCTCAGTGCACACTGTGAGCTGTGTGTTTCGTCAGATGGTGTTTCTATATTCAGATTGCAAACGATGAATGATGATATTGTATGAGAAGGATAGTTCAGTTGCAATCATTATAGGTGCTACACTGCCTTATGTCTTTTGATGTGTGCTATGTTTGCTATGATGGGGACTCCAACTTCTTTTTTGTTTAGATATTTGATGAAATGTTAATTCTGATGATTCCACTGGCATGGGCGGTTAAGTTCTGTCTTATTCATGTTTATTTATAATCATTTTGATTGATTCCTTGTCTGTGTATCTGCCATCTTCTTTGATGTTCATGAGTTGTTCTGTTCTTTTTTATGCATTTTTCCTGCAAGTGTTCCAAAATTATTATATAAATAATGAACATTTTAAAAATAACTTTTCAACTCATATAAACGATTTTCAGGAGCAGGTTGTGTTCTAGTGTGCATGTGGCCTATTCCAGATGATACACTTAATAAATTTATGTTCAATTTTTACTTAACTCTACAAAATGGAGAGTTCATATCTGAAGCTTTATATCAAGGTGTCAAATCCATTCAAAATGATGGAAGGTAAGAAATCAGTTAAAATCTTAAATAAAATTAGTATATTTTTGAAAATATTGTGTATCTTTATATGTCAAATGTCTTATTTTTTTCTAAAGTGAAAAAATTATCTTATTACTCTATAACAAAAAAAAATTATTTTGTAATTTTTATATTATATTAAATGATTTTGTTAGTCTATATCAAATAAATGACATGATTAGTTCAAAATAAAAAAAATAATGTTAGTCTATAGCAAAAATTGGCCTTGTTATTTAATTATTTTTTTATGACAATATTAGGTCTGTTACTAGAAAACCATTACTTTGTTAGTTATATACCAACAGGAAAAAATCTTGTTAGTTATATACCAACAGAAGAAATCTTGTTAGTTATATACCAACAGAAGAAATCTTGTTAGTTTATATACCAACAGAAGAAATCTTGTTAGTAATATACCAAAAGAAATAAATCTTGTCACAGTTATCTACCAAAAGAAATAAATCTTGTCACAGTTATCTACCAAAAGAAATAAATCTTGTCACAGTTATCTACCAAAAGAAATAAATCTTGTCACAGTTATCTACCAAAAGAAATAAATCTTGTCACAGTTATCTACCAAAAGAAATAAATCTTGTCACAGTTATCTACCAAAAGAAATAAATCTTGTCACAGTTATCTACCAAAAGAAATAAATCTTGTCACAGTTATCTACCAAAAGAAATAAATCTTGTCACAGTTATCTACCAAAAGAAATAAATCTTGTCACAGTTATCTACCAAAAGAAATAAATCTTGTCACAGTTATCTACCAAAAGAAATAAATCTTGTCACAGTTATCTACCAAAAGAAATAAATCTTGTCACAGTTATCTACCAAAAGAAATAAATCTTGTCACAGTTATCTACCAAAAGAAATAAATCTTGTCACAGTTATCTACCAAAGAAATAAATCTTGTCACAGTTATCTACCAAAAGAAATAAATCTTGTCACAGTTATCTACCAAAAGAAATAAATCTTGTCACAGTTATCTACCAAAGAAATAAATCTTGTCACAGTTATCTACCAAAAGAAATAAATCTTGTCACAGTTATCTACCAAAAGAAATAAATCTTGTCACAGTTATCTACCAAAAGAAATAAATCTTGTCACAGTTATCTACCAAAAGAAATAAATCTTGTCACAGTTATCTACCAAAAGAAATAAATCTTGTCACAGTTATCTACCAAAAGAAATAAATCTTGTCACAGTTATCTACCAAAAGAAATAAATCTTGTCACAGTTATCTACCAAAAGAAATAAATCTTGTCACAGTTATCTACCAAAAGAAATAAATCTTGTCACAGTTATCTACCAAAAGAAATAAATCTTGTCACAGTTATCTACCAAAAGAAATAAATCTTGTCACAGTTATCTACCAAAAGAAATAAATCTTGTCACAGTTATCTACCAAAAGAAATAAATCTTGTCACAGTTATCTACCAAAGAAATAAATCTTGTCACAGTTATCTACCAAAGAAATAAATCTTGTCACAGTTATCTACCAAAAGAAATAAATCTTGTCACAGTTATCTACCAAAAGAAATAAATCTTGTCACAGTTATCTACCAAAAGAAATAAATCTTGTCACAGTTATCTACCAAAAGAAATAAATCTTGTCACAGTTATCTACCAAAAGAAATAAATCTTGTCACAGTTATCTACCAAAAGAAATAAATCTTGTCACAGTTATCTACCAAAAGAAATAAATCTTGTCACAGTTATCTACCAAAGAAATAAATCTTGTCACAGTTATCTACCAAAAGAAATAAATCTTGTCACAGTTATCTACCAAAAGAAATAAATCTTGTCACAGTTATCTACCAAAAGAAATAAATCTTGTCACAGTTATCTACCAAAAGAAATAAATCTTGTCACAGTTATCTACCAAAAGAAATAAATCTTGTCACAGTTATCTACCAAAAGAAATAAATCTTGTCACAGTTATCTACCAAAAGAAATAAATCTTGTCACAGTTATCTACCAAAAGAAATAAATCTTGTCACAGTTATCTACCAAAAGAAATAAATCTTGTCACAGTTATCTACCAAAAGAAATAAATCTTGTCACAGTTATCTACCAAAAGAAATAAATCTTGTCACAGTTATCTACCAAAAGAAATAAATCTTGTCACAGTTATCTACCAAAAGAAATAAATCTTGTCACAGTTATCTACCAAAAGAAATAAATCTTGTCACAGTTATCTACCAAAAGAAATAAATCTTGTCACAGTTATCTACCAAAAGAAATAAATCTTGTCACAGTTATCTACCAAAAGAAATAAATCTTGTCACAGTTATCTACCAAAAGAAATAAATCTTGTCACAGTTATCTACCAAAAGAAATAAATCTTGTCACAGTTATCTACCAAAAGAAATAAATCTTGTCACAGTTATCTACCAAAAGAAATAAATTGCATTGCTAGATCCACATAACAATGTAAATTACCTTATTGGTACAACAAGAGGGGATGTTGTTTTATTAATTCTGTACCATCAGAAGTGGTTGTTAAATGAATCTCATGTACCATTATCAAAAAGCAGGAACTCTTTAGATCTCACCTTTTAAAAATTACTTTGATTCACAGAAAACTGATCTTCAGTTGACTGTCTACACAATTTAATTGACTCGTAATATGGAAATTTATCTGTTTTGACTGTCTACACAATTTAATTGACTTGTTATATGGAAATGGACCTTCACTTGACTGTCTGCACAGTTTGATTGACTTGTAATATGGAGAGTGACCATAATTTGACTGTCTACGTATTTTCACTGCCTTGGAATTGGAAAACTGACTTTAAATTGACTGTTTATACAGTTTCATTTACTTGTAATAAACAAGTAGGGAGCTATGGTAGCATAGTTGTGGAAGGCACTTGCTGTTGATCAGCAGGCAACTTTGGTTCAAATACTTTGACCAAAAACTGGATTAGCTAAAACACCTTTGGTTTACTTAGTCACCAGGTAAAATGGGGACCATAATTTATGCTCTGGGAAGATCAAGGAACATCACCATGGCTACAGTTAGTGCTGAAGGCATGTCCAGCTGAGTAGCAAAGTGTTATATGCTATTGCTCATTATCAGATGCCATTGCTTGGAGGAGTTAGTGATCACGTCCCTCCATCTATCTCTTTCATCTGTGCTTCTAATCATTTGCCTCCAAAGTTTTTTGTAGAATCATGCTGAACAGAATAAAAGATGCTGTAGATTATATGTGTGAAGAACAAGTAGGATTCAGAAAGGGAGAAGCTGTCTTGACCAAATATTCACTCTAAGAATAATATTAGAACATGCAGAAAAACAACAACCATTAATCTGCAACTTCATTGATTTTAAAAAAGGGTTTGACAGCATAATAGGATGTCCTTGTGGAATATCTTGAAACTTTATGGAGAATCATAAAAAATTATCAACATTATAAGACATATAAGACAGCTATACTTGCGCACTTCACGCAGAGAAGGGAATGAGTGATTGGTTTCAGATTGAAAATTGGGGTAAAGCAGGGATGCATACTATCACCATTGCAATTACTATTGATTACATGAATAATGTTTATAAATATTTAATGAATAAATGTTGCAAAGGCAGTAATGGCATTAAATGGTATGACAAGAATTACCAGGAAGATCTAGATTTTGGAGATGATATAGTTCTCCTAAGTAACAATGTCAACAAGATGCAAAATATCACAGATACACTACCATCCACAGTGGAAAGAATAGGACTTGAAATCAACAGAGATAAAACAAAAATACTCTCTCTCTGCGATCAGGACTCAATCAGAGTAGGATTCCAGACACTCACATGAAGTCAGCTGTCAGGGTAAGTGTGTTGATCGCCCCCACAGACAGAACATCACATTTAGAGTCTGCCAGATCCACTCTCATTGAACACCTGTTAAAAACATTGCACTGTGTTCTATGCCAGTGGCCCAGTGCATCCGATTTCAGCCAGCATTTTATTCAGGTTTGCTTTCCTTAGCCTTTGATTGTCCCCAATCTTCCTGAAATACAAAAATACTGAAACATAACAAAACTCCAGATGGCAATATGTTTCTAAATTGTCAGGTCAGATATTGGAAAGAGTAGATCACTAAATATATCCTGGCAGTAATATAGATCAAGAAGGTGAAACAAAAAAAAGTGATTAGAAGCAGATTTGCAAAAGCAGCAGCAAATTTTAAAAACCTGGACAAAATATGAAAAAACAAATACTAAGCAAAAAAACTAAGAAAATTTAGAATATTCAACTGAAACATATTATCAGTCCTCACCTACACATGTGAAAGCTGGAAAACAACAAAAGAAATTGAGAAAAAACTAAACACTTTTGAAGACAATGCCTAAGAAGAATACTCTATGTACAATGGAATGAATTCAAGACTAATATAGAGATAAAAGCGATGGCCCAGCAAGCAACAATCTCATCAACATTTAGGAAGAGAAATTTGACACATGTGAGATATTAACTTCCGGTATACTTCCATATGCGTTGAGTGCGTGGCATCCTGATTGTTGTGCGCCTTTTGGCTGGTTGCCTCCGACTTCAGCACTTGAACTTGCTAGAGCAGACTGTGGTCTTGCTCGGTTGTAGGAAGGCCTGGCCAGTCTTAGTTTCAGTCCCTGGTGACTGTTAAGCCCCATCCCACGACAAGGAGCTGGCCTTGATGAAGAATGTTTGGAATTGGAGTCATCAATGACGGCCTAACATCATCAAGTGCTATGACGATCATCATTTTCGGGAGGACGTGAACTCCCATGGTATATGGTGGATAGGCGGCAGGAACCATTGAAGGCTATGCATGAAAAGTGTTCCTTGTTGCAGTTTCCTCATATTCCAAGTCCGGCTTGTTGTAGGAGCTACTGAGTTAAGTGCTCTGTGCACACCGTGAGCTGTGTGTCTCATCCGTTTTGATCATGTTTCGATATTCCAATTGTTTACGATGAATGATGATATCGTATGACAGGGAACAGTTGGCTGTGTTCACTTTCTGCATGATTTCGTCTTATGTCTTTTGGCATGTGCTGAGACTGCTACGATGAGGACTACAGTTACCTTTCTTTGTTTGGGAGATGAGATATGAATTTGGATGACTACGCTGGCACGGGCGGTTGAGCAATTATGGATTTTAATTCATTTGCAGTGATACCGGAGCTTTCCATAGCCAAATAACCAAATGTCGGATATGAGTAGAGAAGAGACAAGAGAGTTTAAAAACAGGCTTTTCTTTGGAGACCTCAAGGTACAGAAAAAGAAGAAAATGTAGAGAGACTCTAAAAAGTGGTAAGAGACACTGATAAGGGAAGCAAAGTTGGCAGGCATAGACTTATTAGATTAGATTGAACATTTCACGAATAATGGAGATGGATGGCGAAAAACACTACAAGGCCTATGCAACATCTAGCGGTGCTGGAAGGTCAAGATCCAATCAATTCCCCTGTTGACTGCCCCCTGAGCCATTTTGTTTAAATTCTAATTATCTTCTCTCTTTATTTTATTCTCTTTTTTTCCCTCATTCTTTCCTGTTGTAATGATACTTTTGAGTTTTCTTCTCATCACATGCTTTCATTTTCTTCTCAAAGAAAGTGGACTGCCATCTTCTGATGCTAGAGTTTAAGAGCTTTCTTTGTGCTCTAGTCTCTCTCAGGACTTTTTCATTTCTCTTTTTAGCATCAATGGTATTCTTAACATTATTCTGTAAAATCACTTCTCTGTGGCCTTTAAGTACTTTCTGTTTTGTTTGCTGATTGTCCATGATTCACTTCCACATACAAGGATTAGCTCCATAATAACACTGGAGAATTCTTGTTTCTTACTTCCACTGACAATTATATGTTGCACTAAAATGCTAAAATGAAAGAGTCTTTTCCTTTGAAATGACCATTACTTCTGTTTTCATGCTATTTAGACTAAGTCCTTTGCTCACACTTTGATTCTTTTGTTTTCTGTATTGACTGTCTTAGCATTTTCCTTTGTTTATCTATACTTTGGATTTGTTCTCACAGCATTATACCTGTACTGTAATGTGATGTTATACTTTATTCATTCATTCATTTGAAGTAGTAAAGGTCACATCAAGTTTTATATTTCATGGCATGCTTTTTATTTTCTTTAATCGTATCCTGAGTCTTCCCATTGCTAATTCACAATCACAATGGCAGTCTGCCCCTGGTCTAGTTTTCACAGATTAAACTGTTTTAAAATCTGTTTTTGATTATAATTTATTTTATTTTGTTATAAACAGTTCCGTCAGGACTTTTCCATGTCCATAGGCGTCTAAGGTGATGTTTAAATCCATGCATTGCTTATTATCATATACTATACCAGTGCCCATTCTGTCAGCCTATTTCCTCTTTTGTTTCTTTCTTCCTATCCAAAATTATCAATCACACTTCCAACTTTTCCCTTACAAACTTTTGCATTTAACTCTCCCATCATTTAAGTTGTTTCATAAGATTTGTACAGACCCATAGTCATATTGAGTTCTTCATAATATGCATCTAATACTTCTTCTGTAATTCATGCTATTGGCGCCTGTACTTGTATAATGTTCATATCTAGTTTCTTCCCTTTTAATGAAACTAGCATTACTCTGTCTGGTATTGTCTAATATCTTTTCACCGATCTTTTCATTTCTGCATATATAATAATTCTTATTCCTCTCTCTCTCATGTCAACTTCCTCCAGAATAAATTATTTTATATTTATAAAAATATGTTTCTCCAGGCTTGCCTGTGTATCTTGTTTCACAGAGTCCAGATCTTACATGTTTATTTTCATTCTATCCATTCTCCCTTGACATTATCAAGTTTCCCATCTTTCAGTAGTGTTCTCACATCCCATGTTCCAATAATCATATGGTTTTAAACTTTAATTTATTTTATTTGCAGGTGATAAGCACATATATCTATCTTATATATCAAATATAATAAATATTAAATACTATGCAGGTCCGCATGTATAGCTGCAGAAAACATAAAATAAACATAAAGTGGTATTGAACAGCTAGGCTAACAGAAAGACAAGACAAACAGCATTTCGACAAAAACTTTCATCAGGTATATCAATCAAACTATGCACATCAAACACAAAAATCCTAGTCAGAATTTTCTTTGCAGCACTTGATGTTGATTTGGCATCATCAGATCCTCACAGATGGACAGAGTGGTCCTCATGGAACTCTCAATAACATTGTTTACTGAAATGGAGTTTTCTTGAAATGATTCTATCTAACTATTGCCCTTGCAAGCTGAAGAAGGCACATAGGGTAGAAATTCTAGACTGTTTTTTTCAATGATCTCTATTACATCAGACCTTGTACAGGACCCACATTGTATCTTGCCACACATGTCTGCTCTGGGCAAGTTGTTCAATTTCAGCAAGGGAGCTGATGCCTGCTTTTGTTGCCTTTTGTCTCAGTGTTCTCTTTAGTATTTCTCTAGGTCATCCGCTTTTTCTCTTACCCTCAGATTTCCATCTAAGGGCCTGCTTTAAGATTCTTTTGTTGTCGCTTCTCATCACATGGCCAACTTATGACCTTCTTCTTATAGATATTTTAGGATGCTCTGTCATTACACTTATTTCTACACTATTCTTATATTCATTCCACGGTATACAACACATTTTCCTGAGACATTTGTTTTACAAATTCATCCAATTAAAAAATATTTCTTTAGTTCATTTCCAGCTCTCACATGCATAAGTAAGGGTAGTTATTACATTTGATTTAAAAATCCTGAACTTAGTTTTTGTACTTAGTAATTTTTATTTCCATATTTTTATTTTAAATTTATTTTCTTAAACCAAGCGCTTGATTTTGCTGATAACGTAAAAACTGTGCTGTAGAATGCCAACATGTCATTTAGTCTTCTCATCTAGTTCATCAAACACACTGCACAGCAGTTCTTGAGCTCCAGTTTGAAGATTCTATTAATATTTTCATCTTTCAGTTTGAGGCTGTCTATCTTATGAGGCTTCAGTTTTTTGTTGGCTTTTCAGTTTTAATTTTATCTTCCCGATGCATAAATTATGATCACTGTCAACATCCGCCCCTCTATATGCTCTTAGGTCTATCAAAGATGTTCTAAATTTCCTTTTAATACACAGGTGGTCAATCTGGTTTCTTATTCTATCATCAGGAGACAACCAAGTTGTTTTATGTATCTTCTTGTGTGGAAATAATATTCCATTTATAGTCAATCCTTCTGTTAAACATAATTCAATTAATCTTTCTTTTTTCAATTCCTTCTTTCCCCAATGCCTTTTCAACTCTCATATTGTCTTTTACTACTTTGGCATTAAAGTCACCCATCACAATTAAAATATAATATTTATGTATTTTACTTAGAAGTTGTTGAAGTTGATGGTAAAACTAATCTTTGATTTCACCGTTGAGTAATTGTTCATGGGAAAATATGATGGTGGTTTTCCCTTGCCTTCTGTGGATTTGTATATGGTTTATGACTCCATTAGTTTTTGACCTAAATTGGGTATAACATGGAAGCATGTGGTTTGAAATCAGTTTTCCTTTTAGATGTGCACCAAGACCATTGAGTCTCATCAACCCAAATAAATATGGTTTTTATGCTCCAGAATCTTACTTTTTGTCCTTTCCCTGTTGATAAGAACATCTTTACATGTAAGCCAGGAACTGAACTTTGCTTTCAGCGGCTATTTGCATTGCGTGCCATGGGAGCATCTGAATAGCACTGAGAGCTCCTAAACATCACGCCTAACTATGATGATATCATGATATTGCAACTGCTGCCATAATGCAGATTCATATGTTGTGTCTTTATCTTTGGATCTGCTAAATCCTTTCAGATGGAATCATGTATGTCAATGGGCAACCTTTGCTATGATAGGCAAAGACTCAAGAATCAACATCAACACAATTAGACATGCCCAATTGGATCAGACCATTGCCAAATGTCAAGAGATGGCAGACAGTCAATCAGATAAGCTAATTCTGAACCCTAAAGAAATAACACCACATGGTTTGTGATGTCATACATATCATTATATCCTTCATTTTTTAAATGACTTCTTTAAGTTATGAACATTGTCTTGTCTTCTCTGTTTTTCTCTTTATATGCTTTACATAATTTCCCAGTGTCATTAACATTAATTTTTTATTCCTTTTTCTATTCATTTTCATTAGTTTACATATTTTTTATTTCTCCATGCTGATGAGTTTTTCTGAGTTTATATAATGCTTATATGAAATGAATTGCAAAATTAAACTCAAATAAAAAGCTAAATGTAAGGTTATAAAAATGTCCTAAACATATATTAAGAATTACTAGATAACAACCATACTCAACGGTTTTATTTTACCGCTGTTGTGGATCATCGCACATCGAACAACTGTCCATAAACACGCAGATCTCCTCCCCAGCAAATCCCGCAGTGTGAAATGATAAACTGGTTCACAATTCTACCTACTTCTTGTAGCTCTCCCGAATTTAGACAACATCCCTTTTGACTAACATGAAGATCCAGGAGTTGCATCAGGGCTACAGATTATCAACAGTATGAAAATCTTTATCATCTCACCCTTCATTTCGAGTGTACGGCTGGGTTAGAGATATATGATAGTCCATCATGATGACATAGTACACACAACAATGGATGCACCCACAATGCTTGATTCACTCCAAAAACTGCAGCCGTGATGTATGAACACCATAGTGACAGGGCAGAATCCATAAAATGGAACCTTTGGTTGACTTGGCACAATAATCCATATTAAGGAGCAGAAATTCAAAGGCGTCAAACAAATCCAGCGACGGTTTTTTAACAGTTCTCAATGTCAAGATGAAAAACAGATATTGACTTCACAATGGAGGACTGATTTGCCTAAAAGAACCATAGACCAGGCACTTAGATTCTGTAGCACTGGCCTGAATCCATTAAGTGGAACATTCAGTTGACTTTAACAAAATTAATAGATCTCCAAATGCAAATCCTGCAGTGGTCAATGAAACAGAAACTCTAATCCACCATCATTGGATTAGAAGTCCTTAATTAATATATTTTGTTAGCTGGGGTTTTTGAACGATTAAACATTACAACATCATTAAAGAAGATCAATGAGTGTCATCTAAAAATAAATAAACAGTTCTGTTGAAATAATGAAAGCTTTATTACAGTAGGAAACGAAGTTGAATGATTACTTTCTGCACCATTGGTTAATGTGAATAATTTTTTATTGCTTTTTCAGTATTAAGTAAAGAACAGAATGTCAATACTTTGCAGAACTGCATTAAAAAATTGTTACTTGATCATTACAAAAATCCACAAATTATTCCAGGACTTGTTGAACTGGTTTGTATTTTCTCATTGACATTATAACACCATCATAACCACAAATGTCATATTCATAATCATGATTGTAGAAAACTTTTGTCTTATTTTGAAAATTATGATAGCTCCCACCAGATGAGTAGTTTGTAAAGACTATCATGAGCTTCATACTCTTAAAAGTCTGTGTTAAAATTTAATGCAGATATTAACTACCTTTGTATGGAAATACCAACCCATTGGAGACAGAAAAGGTTAACGAGCTTCCGTTTGCAGACAATCAGGCACTAATACATGGAAAAATAGAAGTCCTGCAAGAACATTTAAATAGACTTATTAACATAGGTATAACACTCAATGCAACATGAAAATTTACATCAACAAAAACAAAAGACCACAGATTATATCTCCCATTGATGCTAAAAGACAAATGAGGAAGAAAAGAAGAAGAAGTATTGAAATAAATTATGCAAGAATTATAATTAAATTAAGTCATATCTGTTTTTTAATTGTATAATGAATGTGATTTTTGTAAACTTCAGTCGGCCACTTTATTCTTATTTGAGACAAAGAATTTGTAATGGATTTCTAAAAAATATTGATCTTCCTTTATTTAAGAAACTCATGTACAAGCAACTCTTATCTAAATTCTTTATCATTATCCTGTAAAATCTCTGACTCACTGTTGTTACTTTCTTTTAGTTAAGTTCTTCTCTGAAAAGACTGAACACATGGGGGGACAGTGACCAACCAGATCAGCTCAGTAAGAATATTGATGGAAGCTGCGGTGCCCTGACTCTGCTCAAGTGGCTTGGTTTCCATTGTCAGGCCAGAGGAACACATTCCACATGCCCATACATCATATTTCCATACTGGGATAAGGATAACATGCTGAGACCAGCTTATGATGCTCTCATGGCTGCCACTGGTAAATCTACTCTTTGTCACCCCATTAATATTTCTGTATATAATATAGCATAACTGAACAACATATCTATCTATTGACCTTTCAAGCCGTAGCCGGCCCATAAGGCGTAGACCAAGATATTCCTTCTCTTATCTGAATTTTTGTTCTAGCAGTTTTCAATTCTTTTTAAAGATATTTTATCAAATCTCGCCATTTGTCTCTATTCTGTGCAAGCAGCTCTATTTCATTGAGGGAGCCGAATCCTGCTGCTCTTGCCTCTCTCATCAATGTTCTTCTCAGTGTTTCTCTGGGTCTTCCTCTTTTTCTCTTACCTGTTGTTTCCCATATGAGGGCTTGCTTTGCTATTCGGTTATTATCTCTTCTCATCACATGTCCAACATATGACCATCGTATTTTCTTGATTACTGAAGATATTAGTGGTTGATTGGCGATTTCTCTAATTTCCTCATTTGTTTTGAATTCGTTCCATGCTATACCAAGTATTTTCCTTAGACATTTATTTTCGAATGCGTTCAACTTTGTTTCTATATCTCTTGTTGTTTCCCAGCTTTCACACGTATACGTAAGGGTTGATAGTACATTTGATTTGAATAGTCTAAGTTTTGTGTTTGTGCTGATGAGTTTTGATTTCCACAACTTTTCAAGACTTCTGAAAGACATTGCTGCTTTAGCTATTCTGATTCTAATTTCTTTGCTTGTATCCCCTTCTCGATCAATGTGACTTCCAAGATAGGTAAAGTAATCAATCTCTTCTACTGGTTTGTTTTCCATGTATATTTTGTCGTCTGTTGGAATTAAACTTTTCCTGACTTTAGTTTTTCATGGTTGGCCCAATTTTGCTGGCTATTGATGATAGTTCATTTGTGTTTTCCTGCATCGTTTTTATCTGGCTGCTGATGAGAACTATGTCATCAGCAAAGTCGAGGTCCTCCAAATGGTCTCATTGTATCCATTCGATGCCTTTATTACCAGTGCAGCATTTCTTCATTATGAAGTCCATAACAATTCCAAATAACAAGAGCGATAAAATACATCCTTGTTTAACCCCAGTTTCTATTGGGAAACATTCGCTCTCTGTTCAAACTGCACATGTATAAACATAATACATGTCTTTGATAATATTTATGATTTTTGATGGTAAGCCATATTGCTTCAGAATTTTCCACAAAGAATCTCTATGAATACTGTCAAATGTTTTTTTGAAGTCGATGAAGTTAAGTACAAAAGGTTTTTGCTTTTCAGTGTGTTCCTCCAATATAAGTCGTAGAGTGAAAATGTGGTCAAGGCAGCTTCTCCCTTTTCTAAACCCAGCCTGTTCTTCACGCATTACTGTATCTATTGAATCCTTTATTCTATTTAGGATGATTTTGCAGAATAACTTTGAGGCAACTGACAGAAGTGTCACGCCTCTCCAGTTGTTACAATCTCTAAGATTGCCCTATTTTGGAATCTTAACAATGATTCCTTTTTTCCATTTATGAGGCATCTTCTCTGCTTTCCAAATGATGTTGAACATTTTCTGGAGATGTATTAAATTATGGCTATCAATTGCCTTGAGGATCTCAGCTGTTAACTTATCCTCTCCAGCAGCCTTGTTATTGGTCATATGCTTTAAGGTGGTTTCTATTTCGCTCAAGGTGAAGTCATCTAAATTTACATCTAATTCAGCTTCAAAATCTATTAAACTGTGGGGTAGTGGACGGTTAAGAATTTCTTTGAAGTGTTCCGCCCAACGGGCTTTTATGTCTGCGCTTGTTGTTAGCATTAATCCAGATTTGTCTAGAATTGGTGTTCCACTGGATGTATAGGTGTTTGTCAGCATCTTTTGTACAGTATAAAGAGTTCTGCTGTCTCCTGAAACTGCAGCTGTCTCTGCTTTCTCTGCCAAATTGTTTATATAAGCTCTTGTATCTCTTTTTGCTGAACTTTTCACTTTGTTGTCTAATTCTTTGTATGTTGCTTTTGCCAGGACCTTTCCAAGATCTGTCTTTACATTAGTCATGGCTCTCTTCGCTTCACTTCTTTCCTTGATGTATTTCCATGTGGTGTCTGAAATCCAAGCTTGTTTTTCCATTTTCTTCAGTCCGACACTTGCTTCTGCTGCTGTCATTAGTATTTTTCTCTGAGAGTCCCACATTTCATTGATATCTAAGTCTATTTCACCGAGTGCTGTATAACAATTGCTTAGCTCTATTTTAAACTTTTCATTTATGGCTTCATCTTTCAGTTTATGACTATCAATTTTATGTGTAGTTGACCTCTTATGTTGGCTTTTAAATTTTAATCTTATTTTCCCAATGCACAGGTTGTGGTCACTACTAACATCAGCACCTCTGTATGCTCTTACATCTATTAATGATGATCTGAATTGTTGTTTAATACACAGGTGGTCAATTTGATTTGATGTTCTATCATCAGGAGATAACCATGTTGTTTTGTGAATATTTTTGTGTGGAAATAATGTCCCACCTATAACTAAATTTTCTATTAAACATAATTCTATTAATCTTTCTCCATTCTGACTTGTAGTATCACAGCCTTCTCTCCCCATTACATATTCCACTCCTGCGTTGTCTTTTCCCAATTTGGAGTTGAAATCTCCCATTATAATTAAAAGATCGTGTTTGGCATTTTGTTTATAAGTTGTTGTAGTTGGTTATAAAAATCGTCCTTAACTTCATCATCAGCTTCATTTGTAGGCGCATAACATTGAACAATTGAAAGTCTTCCATGTTTTGTTTTGTAGCGTGTTCGTATCAGACGGCTATTTACCGGTTCCCATTCTAATAAACTTCTTGCAGCTATGTCTGTCATCATTATGCCTACTCCTTCACGGTATTTTCCATCTTCCCTTCCAGAAAAAAACTACTATTTTATTATCAACAGATTTCCTACCTGTTCCAAGCCACTGCGTTTCGCTTAATCCTAAAATATCTAGATCGTATCTATCCATCTCGCTCGCGATTTGCGCTTGTTTCGTCGGCGCGGCCAGCATTCCAGAACATTCCAGAATCCTATTTTTGTTGTTGTTTTAGGGCCGAAAAAACTATCACTACTATCTACTGCTAATTTACACATTCTGTATCAGGTCTACGTTTCATTAACAACATCGTTTTTACAATAGCGGCTTGTTAAACCTCTGATCAACGGTTCTATACCAAGCCGGAGAAAAATAATTCCTCCATTTTGGAAACAACCGGAAACCTTGATCATCCAACACATCCATTCTCCACTGCAACATCAGCTGCATAATTCCCACAAATACAAATCCCCCTCATGTTCATGTCTAAATAAACTCACAGGTTTCAGTATCTGTGCTGGATATATGATTCTCTTGTTGGATCAACCAAAGAAACTATTTCAGAGTGAATTGCAAAAGGGTAGAAGACCACATGATGGATAAAAGAAAAGATTCAAGAACATACAGAAAATAATTCCCACAGAAAATAATGAACATCCTATCTATTTCATGTCTTCAATTTTCATAATTTTCTGGACAGATTCTGTCTTGATCAACATTTCTTCATTAATGAAATCAGTTTGAAATTGAATTTAAACATCAGCTTATGATAAGCTCAACATTAGATTATTAAACTGCAGCATCTGTTACTGTAGGACTGAGTGTGAACAGTGAGCATGAGTAATAAGTTTCAAGTTGTGTTCACATTTCTTTTTTTTCTTTCTTTCTTCTTTCTTCTCTTCCTCTCGTACCTGTTTTGGTGTCGAGGGAGATACAAAGTTCTGGTTCTCGCCCTTTTGGCAGCTTCACTCATTGTCAGTCAATGTTGTTGCAGCACAACTTTGATATTGTCTGTTCATCTTACTCTGGGTCTGCCTCTTGCTCTTCTCCTATCTCCACTTTTAATATATGCTTTTTATGGTAAGGAATCACATGGCATTTTTTTTCTAGATGGCCAAACCAGTTTATTTGTTGTTTCTGTATGTAGCTTAGGATTGGTTCAACGCCTTTTCTCTTATAATATCATTTCTGATTCTGTATTTTCTGGTCTCTCCACGCACTTTTCTCAGACACCTCATCTCTGTGGTGACAAGTTTTCTTTTATGATTAGTTGTAAGTGACCATATTTGGCATTGGTAGCACAATGCTGGAATGAATATACTCTGATTGGAATACCAGTCAATATGGTGGATAGGCGGCAAGAACCATTGAGGCTCAGTCTGAAAGTGTTCCTTGTGCAGTTTCCTCATATTCCAAGTCCAGCCCGCTGCCGGAGTTAATGAGTTAGTGCTCTGTGCACATCATGAGCTGTGTTTTTCATCCAGATCATGTTTTGATATTCTGATTCCTTACAATGAATGATGATATCATATGATGAAGGACAGTTCAGTTATGTTCACTTTCAGTGCCACTATGCCTTAAGTAATATTTATGTGTATTTAATAAATAAACGATGCTCTAAATTAATGAGGAGTGTACTCTTCTCAGGTACACAGTTCAAATTTTTGAAGGATGAATATACTCAACGTTGGGAGGAAAAGGGTTAATGTCTTTCCAAAGCATTTCTTTTGTGAAGCAACTTATCTTATTGTGGCTGTTTTTAAAAACACAGGCAAAAATGTCCCGTATTATTATCACCTTTGGGGAATGTAGGGCTTCCATCTGTGTTGAGTTCAGATCTTTTGATCAAATGCAGACTGTACTATAGATACTCTTCTTCCCTGATTGTAGGTTAAGTACATACTTCTGGTCTGCTTGGTTCACTGGAGGATATAATTTTAACCCTTTTTGGTTATTTTGGTTAAGGAAGGCCCCGGTATCACTGCAAACAAATTAAAATCCATAATTGTTCAACCGCCTGTGCCAGCGTAATCATCCAAATCTCATCTCCTAAACAAAGAAAGGTAACTGTAATCCCCATCATAGCAGTCTCAGCACACGCCAAAAGACATAAGGTGAAACCGCGCAGAAAGTGAACACAGCCAACTGTTCCCTGTCATACGATATTATCATTCATCGAAAACAATTGGAATATTGAAACATGATCAAAATGGATGAGACACACAGCTCACAGTGTTCATAGAGCACTTAACTCAGTAGCCCCTGCAACAAGCCGGACTTGGAATATGAAGAAACTGCAACAACATAATTTTAACCCTAGTGTTAGTAATGAAAAGCGAATCACTCCAACATTGGTAATATCTCTCCTTATTTAATATAGGTCATCTTAAAATAATTATGATATGAAATATTAAGTCAGATGGGTTTTGAAAATATTAAGATAAACATGAAACATAATCAGCTGAAACTAACAAATCTTCCAACTTTGCTTGGAAACAAAAAGCTGATAGAGAGAGAGGATGGGAGAGAGGGAGAAAAAAAGAGAGGGAGAGAGAGAGAGGTGGGAAGAAAGAGAGAGAGAGAGGTGGGAAGAAAGAGAGAGAGAGAGAGAGATAATGTTTTATACAAAGCTCGTGCAAATGATGCTCATGAGCCTGAAAGGGTTGATCATCTAAGGGTAGATCATCTCATGTAGATCTCAGAACAAAAAGGAAGGTTGCTCCTTGCAGGAGAACTGAGGACAGTCAAAGGTTAAGGAATGCAAATAAAAATAAAATGTTGACAGAAACTAAATGCATAAGAGCAATTAGAAACACAACTCAGTTCATTGTATTGCTTTACACATGGAAGAACTAACTGATGAATTCAGAATCACTGTTTGAATGAATTATGTTTACAGAAGTAAAATTAAAAGAAGCAGTTCATTGAAATATTTGTTTATATTATTTGAAGTAGCTAATTAACTTTATATTACAATCATTCATAAAAAGCAATTGAGCATACGTGCTGTTAGCCACCACTTTATACAAAGAATTAAATCATTTCTTCTTCTTTTATACCTTTCAACTCCCCATGACACATGGGTCTTTAACAAACATTTAAGATGTTCTGTTTGGTGTCATTTTTTTAAAGTTTGTTCCATGTCTTCCCCATCTTCTTCATCTCTGTTTCCAACTGTTTTCTCCAAGTTTATTTTGACCTTCTTCTTGATCACATGATAGGTTGCAATAATTCAACATTTATAGCAATCTAATGTTTCTAATGCTATGTTTGAACTCTTTAACCTTAGATTACGATACCGTAGTAAAGATTATCATCTCAAAATACATTTTAAAAATATTTGACAGTTTGCTGTAGGCAAACATCACTCCCTTGCTTATACCTTTCAAATTATCACTAACGGTGACCCCTGAGTTTTTTTTAGTTTTTTGTTTGATGTTAGAATTTGTTTTATCAGTCATGTAGTAAAAATTACCAAGGTATCATAAAGGTGTACTTTTTAAATTTTAAATTCAGCCAATTTTTAAAGAAATTCTTTATTTTTCCTTTTTATTTTCCTAATTTTTAATGGAAAATCTCCTTGATTGTCAGTGTGACATCAAAGAAGCCTTGGTAATATGGGAGAGTCAGTGAACAACACCACGAGGGTGCTGAACATACATGCTGATCTGATGGTTTATGGCCGCCATATGAATATGAAACCGGGGAAGAGTGGGTGGGTGGGAGGAAGCATGTAGTCACGTTTCTTGCTAAATATCTACTGTAAAGCAGGAAATGATTATTGCATCAAATTCCTATGTCTCATCTTGGGTAAACACACTGCTGTGTAGCAAAAGTTCATAGAAAATTTGATTTTTCAAAATCAAAATGTTACATTGAAGTGATAGTGATTTTTACTATGGTATTGTAAACAAGTGAGTCACAAATTGATATAGCAATTAAGGGTAAATAGAATGTCATTTTGCAATTGTTTAATCATATTTTGCAATTGTTTAATCATATATTGCTTTGCAGTAACTCAACAGCATATGCAAATATAGTGATATCTTCACATTTTGCAAACAAAACTAATATTCCAGTCAAATGCTAGCTATAATAAAACCAAAAAATGTTGTGTTTTTAATTTATAGAACTTGTATCCAGTCCTGCATGCATTAATGCACTCTGTGAGGCTCTCCCACTGACACAGAACAAGCTTTCCAGCCTAATTGATCTGGTAAATTATAATTTCTGTGTCCACCTTTTTGTTTTTGCTTAGAATTCTAATTTTAGCAACATTGAAGCTGAACATTTATCTCAAGCAAGTCTTTTACTGTTACACAAAATCATTCCTGTTTCTTGTTTATTGACCATCATCACTGAGTCAATTAGCAGCCTCTTGTCTGACTACACAAGAAGCTCTCAATATAGCACTATATCTCTGCTCACTATACACTCTTTGAAATCCTTTAATGTCATTTACAATGATAGTATTTTACTTTTTTTTTATGCTTTTGAAATTCTATCATGACAATAGCAAATGTCCTGATCTTTTTCAACTACCAATGGGTTTTTTTTCTTATATACTGGCTTGAAAACAAAAACCTTTGATTTATCATCTGCCTCAGATAGGACTGGACCCCTGATCACATCTACTCATAAACATGAGTCACAGCATCAAACAAAGCTTTTGTGACATTGAATCTGTAACATCAGGAGTGGTATCTGATCCTCCAACTTTCTTGTCCTCTTATTTATGACAGAAATATTAAAATTGTCCTCCATTATTAAAGTTTGAGATAAACACTGAGATAAACAGTTGAAAATATAGAAATCTGAGTAAAGTTATAAATATGTAGATTGATTCTTAAAACCATGAACAATTTTGTCTCTGAAATCCCTTCTGTTGCATTGATAAAAAGCTTTCGTATGGAAAGAGTTAAGCAAAGCCTGACCCCCATAACCAAATTAGACAACCAAACTGAAAAGACCAAAGTTTGATTTTCCAGTTGAGAACAGGTCGTGCTTCAGTGAACAAAGACCTAAACATACTGAACTCCCTCACAAAAACCAAACTGAAGGCACTGTCAACACCATATGGAAACACTTGAACACATAATACTACACAGCCAACTATATATAGAAACACTTGAACACATAATACTACACAGCCAACTATATATAGAAACACTAAAACACATAATACTACACAGCCAACTATCTATTCTATTTTTACGACACATAGTATCATTGCTGGTGTATGTGAGGGGACAACGATAGAACCAGTGGGATAAAGGCTGCTTATTCAAAGCAGTCGCCACGACGTGTGAGACTCAGGATTTTTATTTCACCCCCGATAGAAAAAATCCTTTCTGTCTACCTCGGGCTTCGAACACCGTACGTCGGCTTTTCAGCCAGCGGGACAGTGGTTTTGCCGCATGGCCACGCGCACCTCTTACACAGCCAACACCATATAGAAACACACTTGAACACATAATACTACATAGCCAACACCATATAGAAACACTTGAACACATAATACTACACTGCCTCAGTGTATCAAATCTGCAATGCCAGCTCCTTCCAAAACATCCTACCATAAACAACACTTAATACAGCACAGCTAAGGTACACAGCAACCTTTGCACAAGGAACCATGGGCTGTCAAGAATGATGAGCTCCCAGCTAAAAGGGATTATACCACCATTATCTCTCGTTACTAGATTACTAAGTCCATCTTTCTTTAACTGAAAAACTCTGGTTGTCTCTGTATTGTAATCCATCTTTCTTTAACTGAAAAACTCTGGTTGTTTCTGTATTGTAATCCATCTTTCTTTAACTAAAAAACTCTGGTTGTCTCCATATTGTAATCCATCTTTCTTTAACTAAAAAACTCTGGTTGTCTCCGTATTGTAATCCATCTTTCTTTAAGTGAAAAACTCTGGTTGTCTCTGTATTGTAATCCATCTTTCTTTAAGTGAAAAACTCTGGTTGTCTCTGTATTGTAATCCATCTTTCTTTAAGTGAAAATCTCTAGCTGTCTCTGTATTGTAATCCATCTTTCTTTAACTGAAAAACTCTGGCTGTTTCCGTATTGTAATCCATCTTTCTTTAACTGAAAAACTCTGGTTGTCTCCATATTGTAATCCATCTTTCTTTAAGTGAAAAACTCTGGTTGTCTATGTATTGTAATCCATCTTTCTTTAACTGAAAAACTCTGGTTGTCTCCGTATTGTAGTCCATCTTTCTTTAAGTGAAAAACTCTGGTTGTCTCCGTATTGTAATCCATCTTTCTTTAAGTGAAAAACTCTGGTTGTCTCTGTATTGTAATCCATCTTTCTTTAAGTGAAAAACTCTGGTTGTCTCTGTATTGTAATCCATCTTTCTTTAAGTGAAAATCTCTAGCTGTCTCTGTATTGTAATCCATCTTTCTTTAACTGAAAAACTCTGGCTGTTTCCGTATTGTAATCCATCTTTCTTTAACTGAAAAACTCTGGTTGTCTCCATATTGTAATCCATCTTTCTTTAAGTGAAAAACTCTGGTTGTCTATGTATTGTAATCCATCTTTCTTTAACTGAAAAACTCTGGTTGTCTCCGTATTGTAGTCCATCTTTCTTTAAGTGAAAAACTCTGGTTGTCTCCATATTGTAATCCATCTTTCTTTAACTGAAAAACTCTGGTTGTCTCTGTATTGTAATCCATCTTTCTTTAACTGAAAAACTCTGGCTGTCTCTGTATTGTAATCCATCTTTCTTTAACTGAAAAACTCTGGTTGTCTCTGTATTGTAATCCATCTTTCTTTAACTGAAAAACTCTGGTTGTCTCCTTATTGTAATCCATCTTTCTTTAACTGAAAAACTCTGGCTGTCTCTGTATTGTAATCCATCTTTCTTTAACTGAAAAACTCTGGTTGTCTCCGTATTGTAATCCATCTTTCTTTAACTGAAAAACTCTGGTTGTCTCTGTATTGTAATCCATCTTTCTTTAAGTGAAACACTCTGGTTGTCTCTGTATTGTAATCCATCTTTCTTTAAGTGAAAAACTCTGGTTGTCTCTGTATTGTAATCCATCTTTCTTTAAGTGAAAAACTCTGGTTGTCTCTGTATTGTAATCCATCTTTCTTTAACTGAAAAACTCTGGTTGTCTCTGTATTGTAATCCATCTTTCTTTAACTGAAAAACTCTGGTTGTCTCTGTATTGTAATCCATCTTTCTTTAACTAAAAAACTCTGGTTGTCTCCTTATTGTAATCCATCTTTCTTTAAGTGAAAAACTCTGGTTGTCTCTGTATTGCAATCCACCTTTCTTTAACTGAAATACTCTGGTTGTCTCCGTATTGTAATCCATCTTTCTTTAACTGAAAAACTCTGGTTGTCTCCGTATTGTAGTCCATCTTTCTTTAAGTGAAAAACTCTGGTTGTCTCCATATTGTAATCCATATTTCTTTAACTGAAAAACTCTGGTTGTCTCTGTATTGTAATCCATCTTTCTTTAACTGAAAAACTCTGGCTGTCTCTGTATTGTAATCCATCTTTCTTTAACTGAAAAACTCTGGCTGTCTCTGTATTGTAATCCATCTTTCTTTAACTGAAAAACTCTGGTTGTCTCCGTATTGTAATCCACCTTTCTTTCTTCAACTGAAAAACTCTGGCTGTCTCTGTATTGCAATCCATCTTTCTTTAACTGAAAAACTCTGGCTGCCTCCGTATTGTAATCCATCTTTCTTTAAGTGAAAAACTCTGGTTGTCTCCGTATTGCAATCCATCTTTCTTTAACTGAAAAACTCTGGTTGTCTCCATATTGCAATCCATCTTTCTTTAACTAAAAAACACTGGTTGTCTCCATATTGTAATCCATCTTTCTTTAAGTGAAAAACTCTGGCTGTCTCCGTATTGTAATCCATCTTTCTATAACTGAAAAACTCTGGTTGTCTCCGTATTGTAACCCATCTTTCTTTAACTGAAAAACTCTGGTTGTCTCCGTATTGTAATCCATCTTTCTTTAACTGAAAAACTCTGGTTGTCTCCGTATTGTAATCCATCTTTCTTTAAATGAAAAACTCTGGCTGTCTCTGTATTGTAATCCATCTTTCTTTAACTGAAAAACTCTGGCTGTCTCTGTATTGTAATCCATCTTTCTTTAACTGAAAAACTCTGGTTGTCTCCGTATTGTAATCCATCTTTCTTTAACTGAAAAACTCTGGCTGTCTCTGTATTGCAATCCATCTTTCTTTAACTGAAAAACTCTGGCTATCTCCGTATTGTAATCCATCTTTCTTTAACTGAAAAACTCTGGTTGTCTCCGTATTGCAATCCATCTTTCTTTAAGTGAAAAACTCTGGTTGTCTCTGTATTGTAATCCATCTTTCTTTAAGTGAAAAACTCTGGTTGTCTCCGTATTGTAATCCATCTTTCTTTAACTGCAAAACTCCGGTTGTCTCCATATTGTAATCCATCTTTCTTTAAGTGAAAAACTCTGGTTGTCTCCGTATTGTAATCCATCTTTCTTTAACTGAAAAACTCTAGTTGTCTCCATATTGTAATCCATCTTTCTTTAAGTGAAAAACTCTGGTTGTCTCTGTATTGTAATCCATCTTTCTTTAACTGAAAAACTCTGGTTGTCTCTGTATTGTAATCCATCTTTCTTTAAGTGAAAAACTCTGGTTGTCTCCATATTGTAATCCATCTTTCTTTAAGTGAAAAACTCTGGTTGTCTCCGTATTGTAATCCATCTTTCTTTAAGTGAAAAACTCTGTATTGTAATCCATCTTTCTTTAACTGAAAAACTCTGGTTGTCTCTGTATTGTAATCCATCTTTCTTTAAGTGAAAAACTCTGGTTGTCTCCATATTGTAATCCATCTTTCTTTAAGTGAAAAACTCTGGTTGTCTCTGTATTGCAATCCATCTTTCTTTAAGTGAAAAACTCTGGTTGTCTCTGTATTGTAATCCATCTTTCTTTAACTGAAAAACTCTGGCTGTCTCTGTATTGTAATCCACCTTTCTTTAACTGAAAAACTCTGGTTGTCTCTGTATTGTAATCCATCTTTCTTTAAGTGAAAAACTCTGGTTGTCTCTGTATTGTAATCCATCTTTCTTTAACTGAAAAACTCTGGTTGTCTCCATATTGTAATCCATCTTTCTTTAAGTGAAAAACTCTGGTTGTCTCTGTATTGTAATCCACCTTTCTTTAACTGAAAAACTCTGGTTGTCTGTATTGTAATCCATCTTTCTTTAAGTGAAAAACTCTGGTTGTCTCCATATTGTAATCCATCTTTCTTTAACTGAAAAACTCTGGTTGTCTCTGTATTGTAATCCACCTTTCTTTAACTGAAAAACTCTGGCTGTCTCTGTATTGTAATCCATCTTTCTTTAACTGAAAAACTCTGGTTGTCTCCATATTGTAATCCATCTTTCTTTAAGTGAAAAACTCTGGTTGTCTCCATATTGTAATCCATCTTTCTTTAACTGAAAAACTCTGGCTGTCTCTGTATTGTAATCCACCTTTCTTTAACTGAAAAACTCTGGCTGTCTCTGTATTGTAATCCATCTTTCTTTAACTGAAAAACTCTGGCTGTCTCTGTATTGTAATCCATCTTTCTTTAACTGAAAAACTCTGGTTGTCTCTGTATTGTAATCCATCTTTCTTTAACTGAAAAACTCTGGCTGTCTCTGTATTGTAATCCATCTTTCTTTAACTGAAAAACTCTGGCTGTCTCTGTATTGTAATCCATCTTTCTTTAACTGAAAAACTCTGGCTGTCTCTGTATTGTAATCCACCTTTCTTTAACTGAAAAACTCTGGCTGTCTCTGTATTGTAATCCACCTTTCTTTAACTGAAAAACTCTGGTTGTCTCTGTATTGTAATCCACCTTTCTTTAACTGAAAAACTCTGGCTGTCTCTGTATTGTAATCCACCTTTCTTTAAGTGAAAAACTCTGGCTGTCTCTGTATTGTAATCCACCTTTCTTTAACTGAAAAACTCTGGCTGTCTCCATATTGTAATCCACCTTTATTTAACTGAAAAACTCTGGTTGTCTCTGTATTGTAATCCACCTTTCTTTAACTGAAAAACTCTGGCTGTCTCTGTATTGTAATCCACCTTTCTTTAACTGAAAAACTCTGGTTGTCTCTGTATTGTAATCCACCTTTCTTTAACTGAAAAACTCTGGCTGTCTCTGTATTGTAATCCATCTTTCTTTAAGTGAAAAACTCTGGTTGTCTCCGTATTGTAATCCATCTTTCTTTAAGTGAAAAACTCTGTATTGTAATCCATCTTTCTTTAACTGAAAAACTCTGGTTGTCTCTGTATTGTAATCCATCTTTCTTTAAGTGAAAAACTCTGGTTGTCTCCATATTGTAATCCATCTTTCTTTAAGTGAAAAACTCTGGTTGTCTCTGTATTGTAATCCATCTTTCTTTAACTAAAAAACTCTGGTTGTCTCTGTATTGTAATCCATCTTTCTTTAACTGAAAAACTCTGGCTGTCTCTGTATTGTAATCCACCTTTCTTTAACTGAAAAACTCTGGTTGTCTCTGTATTGTAATCCATCTTTCTTTATGTGAAAAACTCTGGTTGTCTCTGTATTGTAATCCATCTTTCTTTAACTGAAAACTCTGGTTGTCTCCATATTGTAATCCATCTTTCTTTAAGTGAAAAACTCTGTATTGTAATCCATCTTTCTTTAAGTGAAAAACTCTGGTTGTCTCTGTATTGTAATCCATCTTTCTTTAAGTGAAAAACTCTGGTTGTCTCTGTATTGTAATCCATCTTTCTTTAACTGAAAAACTCTGGCTGTCTCTGTATTGTAATCCACCTTTCTTTAACTGAAAAACTCTGGCTGTCTCTGTATTGTAATCCACCTTTCTTTAACTGAAAAACTCTGGCTGTCTCTGTATTGTAATCCATCTTTCTTTAACTGAAAAACTCTGGCTGTCTCTGTATTGTAATCCATCTTTCTTTAACTGAAAAACTCTGGCTGTCTCTGTATTGTAATCCACCTTTCTTTAACTGAAAAACTCTGGCTGTCTCTGTATTGTAATCCATCTTTCTTTAACTGAAAAACTCTGGTTGTCTCTGTATTGTAATCCACCTTTCTTTAACTGAAAAACTCTGGCTGTCTCTGTATTGTAATCCACCTTTCTTTAAGTGAAAAACTCTGGCTGTCTCTGTATTGTAATCCACCTTTCTTTAACTGAAAAACTCTGGCTGTCTCTGTATTGTAATCCACCTTTCTTTAACTGAAAAACTCTGGCTGTCTCCATATTGTAATCCACCTTTCTTTAACTGAAAAACTCTGGTTGTCTCTGTATTGTAATCCACCTTTCTTTAACTGAAAAAGTCTGGCTGTCTCTGTATTGTAATCCACCTTTCTTTAACTGAAAAACTCTGGTTGTCTCTGTATTGTAATCCACCTTTCTTTAACTGAAAAACTCTGGCTGTCTCTGTATTGTAATCCACCTTTCTTTAAGTGAAAAACTCTGGTTGTCTCTGTATTGTAATCCATCTTTCTTTAACTGAAAAACTCTGGCTGTCTCTGTATTGTAATCCACCTTTCTTTAACTGAAAAACTCTGGTTGTCTCCGTATTGTAATCCATCTTTCTTTAACTGCAAAACTCCGGTTGTCTCCATATTGTAATCCATCTTTCTTTAAGTGAAAAACTCTGGTTGTCTCCGTATTGTAATCCATCTTTCTTTAAGTGAAAAACTCTGGTTGTCTCTGTATTGTAATCCATCTTTCTTTAACTGAAAAACTCTGGTTGTCTTTTTATTGTAATCCATCTTTCTTTAAGTGAAAAACTCTGGTTGTCTCTGTATTGTAATCCATCTTTCTTTAACTGAAAAACTCTGGTTGTCTCCATATTGTAATCCATCTTTCTTTAAGTGAAAAACTCTGGTTGTCTCTGTATTGTAATCCATCTTTCTTTAAGTGAAAAACTCTGGTTGTCTCTGTATTGTAATCCATCTTTCTTTAACTGAAAAACTCTGGCTGTCTCTGTATTGTAATCCACCTTTCTTTAACTGAAAAACTCTGGTTGTCTCTGTATTGTAATCCATCTTTCTTTAAGTGAAAAACTCTGGTTGTCTCTGTATTGTAATCCATCTTTTTTTAACTGAAAAACTCTGGTTGTCTCCATATTGTAATCCATCTTTCTTTAACTGAAAAACTCTGGTTGTCTCTGTATTGTAATCCATCTTTCTTTAACTGAAAAACTCTGGTTGTCTCTGTATTGTAATCCATCTTTCTTTAAGTGAAAAACTCTGGTTGTCTCTGTATTGTAATCCACCTTTCTTTAACTGAAAAACTCTGGCTGTCTCTGTATTGTAATCCACCTTTCTTTAACTGAAAAACTCTGGCTGTCTCTGTATTGTAATCCATCTTTCTTTAACTGAAAAAACTCTAGCTGTCTCTGTATTTTAATCCATCTTTCTTTAACTGAAAAACTCTGGCTGTCTCTGTATTGTAATCCACCTTTCTTTAACTGAAAAACTCTGGTTGTCTCTGTATTGTAATCCACCTTTCTTTAACTGAAAAACTCTGGCTGTCTCTGTATTGTAATCCACCTTTCTTTAACTGAAAAACTCTGGCTGTCTCTGTATTGTAATCCACCTTTCTTTAACTGAAAAACTCTGGCTGTCTCTGTATTGTAATCCACCTTTCTTTAACTGAAAAACTCTGGTTGTCTCTGTATTGTAATCCACCTTTCTTTAACTGAAAAACTCTGGCTGTCTCTGTATTTTAATCCACCTTTCTTTAACTGAAAAACTCTGGTTGTCTCTGTATTGTAATCCATCTTTCTTTAAGTGAAAAACTCTTGTTGTCTCCGTATTGTAATCCATCTTTCTTTAAGTGAAAAACTCTGGTTGTCTCTGTATTGTAATCCATCTTTCTTTAACTGAAAAACTCTGGTTGTCTCCGTATTGTAATCCATCTTTCTTTAAGTGAAAAACTCTGGTTGTCTCTGTATTGTAATCCATCTTTCTTTAACTGAAAAACTCTGGTTGTCTCCATGTTGTAATCCATCTTTCTTTAAGTGAAAAACTCTGGTTGTCTCTGTATTGTAATCCATCTTTCTTTAAGTGAAAAACTCTGGTTGTCTCTGTATTGTAATCCATCTTTCTTTAACTGAAAAACTCTGGCTGTCTCTGTATTGTAATCCATCTTTCTTTAAGTGAAAAACTCTGGTTGTCTCTGTATTGTAATCCATCTTTTTTAACTGAAAAACTCTGGTTGTCTCCATATTGTAATCCATCTTTCTTTAACTGAAAAACTCTGGTTGTCTCTGTATTGTAATCCATCTTTCTTTAACTGAAAAACTCTGGTTGTCTCTGTATTGTAATCCACCTTTCTTTAACTGAAAAACTCTGGTTGTCTCCATATTGTAATCCACCTTTCTTTAACTGAAAAACTCTGGTTGTCTCTGTATTGTAATCCACCTTTCTTTAACTGAAAAACTCTGGCTGTCTCTGTATTGTAATCCACCTTTCTTTAAGTGAAAAACTCTGGCTGTCTCTGTATTGTAATCCACCTTTCTTTAACTGAAAAACTCTGGCTGTCTCTGTATTGTAATCCACCTTTCTTTAACTGAAAAACTCTGGCTGTCTCCATATTGTAATCCACCTTTCTTTAACTGAAAAACTCTGGTTGTCTCTGTATTGTAATCCACCTTTCTTTAACTGAAAAACTCTGGCTGTCTCTGTATTGTAATCCACCTTTCTTTAACTGAAAAACTCTGGTTGTCTCTGTATTGTAATCCACCTTTCTTTAACTGAAAAACTCTGGCTGTCTCTGTATTGTAATCCACCTTTCTTTAAGTGAAAAACTCTGGTTGTCTCTGTATTGTAATCCATCTTTCTTTAACTGAAAAACTCTGGCTGTCTCTGTATTGTAATCCATCTTTCTTTAACTGAAAAACTCTGGTTGTCTCCGTATTGTAATCCATCTTTCTTTAACTGCAAAACTCCGGTTGTCTCCATATTGTAATCCATCTTTCTTTAAGTGAAAAACTCTGGTTGTCTCCGTATTGTAATCCATCTTTCTTTAAGTGAAAAACTCTGGTTGTCTCTGTATTGTAATCCATCTTTCTTTAAGTGAAAAACTCTGGTTGTCTCTGTATTGTAATCCATCTTTCTTTAAGTGAAAAACTCTGGTTGTCTCTGTATTGTAATCCATCTTTCTTTAACTGAAAAACTCTGCTTGTCTCCATATTGTAATCCATCTTTCTTTAAGTGAAAAACTCTGGTTGTCTCTGTATTGTAATCCATCTTTCTTTAAGTGAAAAACTCTGGTTGTCTCTGTATTGTAATCCATCTTTCTTTAACTGAAAAACTCTGGCTGTCTCTGTATTGTAATCCACCTTTCTTTAACTGAAAAACTCTGGTTGTCTCTGTATTGTAATCCACCTTTCTTTAACTGAAAAACTCTGGCTGTCTCTGTATTGTAATCCACCTTTCTTTAACTGAAAAACTCTGGCTGTCTCTGTATTGTAATTCACCTTTCTTTAACTGAAAAACTCTGGCTGTCTCTGTATTGTAATCCACCTTTCTTTAACTGAAAAACTCTGGTTGTCTCTGTATTGTAATCCACCTTTCTTTAACTGAAAAACTCTGGCTGTCTCTGTATTGTAATCCACCTTTCTTTAACTGAAAAACTCTGGTTGTCTCTGTATTGTAATCCATCTTTCTTTAAGTGAAAAACTCTGGTTGTCTCCGTATTGTAATCCATCTTTCTTTAAGTGAAAAACTCTGGTTGTCTCTGTATTGTAATCCATCTTTCTTTAACTGAAAAACTCTGGTTGTCTCTGTATTGTAATCCATCTTTCTTTAAGTGAAAAACTCTGGTTGTCTCTGTATTGTAATCCATCTTTCTTTAACTGAAAAACTCTGGTTGTCTCCATATTGTAATCCATCTTTCTTTAAGTGAAAAACTCTGGTTGTCTCTGTATTGTAATCCATCTTTCTTTAAGTGAAAAACTCTGGCTGTCTCTGTATTGTAATCCATCTTTCTTTAACTGAAAAACTCTGGCTGTCTCTGTATTGTAATCCACCTTTCTTTAACTGAAAAACTCTGGCTGTCTCTGTATTGTAATCCACCTTTCTTTAACTGAAAAACTCTGGCTGTCTCTGTATTGTAATCCATCTTTCTTTAACTGAAAAAACTCTAGCTGTCTCTGTATTTTAATCCATCTTTCTTTAACTGAAAAACTCTGGTTGTCTCTGTATTGTAATCCACCTTTCTTTAACTGAAAAACTCTGGTTGTCTCTGTATTGTAATCCACCTTTCTTTAACTGAAAAACTCTGGCTGTCTCTGTATTGTAATCCACCTTTCTTTAACTGAAAAACTCTGGTTGTCTCTGTATTGTAATCCATCTTTCTTTAAGTGAAAAACTCTGGTTGTCTCTGTATTGTAATCCATCTTTTTTTAACTGAAAAACTCTGGTTGTCTCCATATTGTAATCCATCTTTCTTTAACTGAAAAACTCTGGTTGTCTCTGTATTGTAATCCATCTTTCTTTAACTGAAAAACTCTGGTTGTCTCTGTATTGTAATCCATCTTTCTTTAAGTGAAAAACTCTGGTTGTCTCTGTATTGTAATCCACCTTTCTTTAACTGAAAAACTCTGGCTGTCTCTGTATTGTAATCCACCTTTCTTTAACTGAAAAACTCTGGCTGTCTCTGTATTGTAATCCATCTTTCTTTAACTGAAAAAACTCTAGCTGTCTCTGTATTTTAATCCATCTTTCTTTAACTGAAAAACTCTGGCTGTCTCTGTATTGTAATCCACCTTTCTTTAACTGAAAAACTCTGGTTGTCTCTGTATTGTAATCCACCTTTCTTTAACTGAAAAACTCTGGCTGTCTCTGTATTGTAATCCACCTTTCTTTAACTGAAAAACTCTGGCTGTCTCTGTATTGTAATCCACCTTTCTTTAACTGAAAAACTCTGGCTGTCTCTGTATTGTAATCCACCTTTCTTTAAGTGAAAAACTCTGGTTGTCTCTGTATTGTAATCCACCTTTCTTTAACTGAAAAACTCTGGCTGTCTCTGTATTTTAATCCACCTTTCTTTAACTGAAAAACTCTGGTTGTCTCTGTATTGTAATCCATCTTTCTTTAAGTGAAAAACTCTTGTTGTCTCCGTATTGTAATCCATCTTTCTTTAAGTGAAAAACTCTGGTTGTCTCTGTATTGTAATCCATCTTTCTTTAACTGAAAAACTCTGGTTGTCTCCGTATTGTAATCCATCTTTCTTTAAGTGAAAAACTCTGGTTGTCTCTGTATTGTAATCCATCTTTCTTTAACTGAAAAACTCTGGTTGTCTCCATGTTGTAATCCATCTTTCTTTAAGTGAAAAACTCTGGTTGTCTCTGTATTGTAATCCATCTTTCTTTAAGTGAAAAACTCTGGTTGTCTCTGTATTGTAATCCATCTTTCTTTAACTGAAAAACTCTGGCTGTCTCTGTATTGTAATCCATCTTTCTTTAAGTGAAAAACTCTGGTTGTCTCTGTATTGTAATCCATCTTTTTTTAACTGAAAAACTCTGGTTGTCTCCATATTGTAATCCATCTTTCTTTAACTGAAAAACTCTGGTTGTCTCTGTATTGTAATCCATCTTTCTTTAACTGAAAAACTCTGGTTGTCTCTGTATTGTAATCCACCTTTCTTTAACTGAAAAACTCTGGTTGTCTCCGTATTGTAATCCACCTTTCTTTAACTGAAAAACTCTGGTTGTCTCTGTATTGTAATCCACCTTTCTTTAACTGAAAAACTCTGGCTGTCTCTGTATTGTAATCCACCTTTCTTTAAGTGAAAAACTCTGGCTGTCTCTGTATTGTAATCCACCTTTCTTTAACTGAAAAACTCTGGCTGTCTCTGTATTGTAATCCACCTTTCTTTAACTGAAAAACTCTGGTTGTCTCCATATTGTAATCCACCTTTCTTTAACTGAAAAACTCTGGTTGTCTCTGTATTGTAATCCACCTTTCTTTAACTGAAAAACTCTGGCTGTCTCTGTATTGTAATCCACCTTTCTTTAACTGAAAAACTCTGGTTGTCTCTGTATTGTAATCCACCTTTCTTTAACTGAAAAACTCTGGCTGTCTCTGTATTGTAATCCACCTTTCTTTAAGTGAAAAACTCTGGTTGTCTCTGTATTGTAATCCATCTTTCTTTAACTGAAAAACTCTGGTTGTCTCTGTATTGTAATCCATCTTTCTTTAACTGAAAAACTCTGGTTGTCTCCGTATTGTAATCCATCTTTCTTTAACTGCAAAACTCCGGTTGTCTCCATATTGTAATCCATCTTTCTTTAAGTGAAAAACTCTGGTTGTCTCTGTATTGTAATCCATCTTTCTTTAACTGAAAAACTCTGGTTGTCTCTGTATTGTAATCCATCTTTCTTTAAGTGAAAAACTCTGGTTGTCTCTGTATTGTAATCCATCTTTCTTTAACTGAAAAACTCTGCTTGTCTCCATATTGTAATCCATCTTTCTTTAAGTGAAAAACTCTGGTTGTCTCTGTATTGTAATCCATCTTTCTTTAAGTGAAAAACTCTGGTTGTCTCTGTATTGTAATCCATCTTTCTTTAACTGAAAAACTCTGGCTGTCTCTGTATTGTAATCCACCTTTCTTTAACTGAAAAACTCTGGTTGTCTCTGTATTGTAATCCATCTTTCTTTAAGTGAAAAACTCTGGTTGTCTCTGTATTGTAATCCATCTTTTTTTAACTGAAAAACTCTGGTTGTCTCCAAATTGTAATCCATCTTTCTTTAACTGAAAAACTCTGGTTGTCTCTGTATTGTAATCCATCTTTCTTTAACTGAAAAACTCTGGTTGTCTCTGTATTGTAATCCATCTTTCTTTAAGTGAAAAACTCTGGTTGTCTCTGTATTGTAATCCACCTTTCTTTAACTGAAAAACTCTGGCTGTCTCTGTATTGTAATCCACCTTTCTTTAACTGAAAAACTCTGGTTGTCTCTGTATTGTAATCCATCTTTCTTTAACTGAAAAAACTCTAGCTGTCTCTGTATTTTAATCCATCTTTCTTTAACTGAAAAACTCTGGCTGTCTCTGTATTGTAATCCACCTTTCTTTAACTGAAAAACTCTGGTTGTCTCTGTATTGTAATCCACCTTTCTTTAACTGAAAAACTCTGGCTGTCTCTGTATTGTAATCCACCTTTCTTTAACTGAAAAACTCTGGCTGTCTCTGTATTGTAATTCACCTTTCTTTAACTGAAAAACTCTGGCTGTCTCTGTATTGTAATCCACCTTTCTTTAACTGAAAAACTCTGGTTGTCTCTGTATTGTAATCCACCTTTCTTTAACTGAAAAACTCTGGCTGTCTCTGTATTGTAATCCACCTTTCTTTAACTGAAAAACTCTGGTTGTCTCTGTATTGTAATCCATCTTTCTTTAAGTGAAAAACTCTGGTTGTCTCCGTATTGTAATCCATCTTTCTTTAAGTGAAAAACTCTGGTTGTCTCTGTATTGTAATCCATCTTTCTTTAACTGAAAAACTCTGGTTGTCTCTGTATTGTAATCCATCTTTCTTTAAGTGAAAAACTCTGGTTGTCTCTGTATTGTAATCCATCTTTCTTTAACTGAAAAACTCTGGTTGTCTCCATATTGTAATCCATCTTTCTTTAAGTGAAAAACTCTGGTTGTCTCTGTATTGTAATCCATCTTTCTTTAAGTGAAAAACTCTGGCTGTCTCTGTATTGTAATCCATCTTTCTTTAACTGAAAAACTCTGGCTGTCTCTGTATTGTAATCCACCTTTCTTTAACTGAAAAACTCTGGCTGTCTCTGTATTGTAATCCACCTTTCTTTAACTGAAAAACTCTGGCTGTCTCTGTATTGTAATCCATCTTTCTTTAACTGAAAAAACTCTAGCTGTCTCTGTATTTTAATCCATCTTTCTTTAACTGAAAAACTCTGGTTGTCTCTGTATTGTAATCCACCTTTCTTTAACTGAAAAACTCTGGTTGTCTCTGTATTGTAATCCACCTTTCTTTAACTGAAAAACTCTGGCTGTCTCTGTATTGTAATCCACCTTTCTTTAACTGAAAAACTCTGGCTGTCTCTGTATTGTAATCCACCTTTCTTTAACTGAAAAACTCTGGCTGTCTCTGTATTGTAATCCACCTTTCTTTAACTGAAAAACTCTGGTTGTCTCTGTATTGTAATCCACCTTTCTTTAACTGAAAAACTCTGGCTGTCTCTGTATTGTAATCCACCTTTCTTTAACTGAAAAACTCTGGTTGTCTCTGTATTGTAATCCATCTTTCTTTAATTATCTTTATCTGGTAAGGTGTTCTTCTAGCTTTACCTCTGAGCTCATGTGTATGTAATTCACTTCCACTGGATTTTTATACCACAGCTGTTAAGTCAGCAAGCTAGCCAACCTGCCCGCTCTTTCATTTCCCCATACTCCCGCATATCCTGGGACAGGATACAGGTGACCTTACGTATTTTTTACTTTAGCAATGACTCTACCCATTGTATATATACAGATCCAGCTTCCACTTTTCTTATCATGCTCACCGAATCACTCAGTATACTGGTGTAGACTTGTGACTCTAACTAGATGAATACCTTGGTCACTGCCATCACCTCCATCGCCATGCTACTCGTGGTCACACTGCTGTCTTCCTTGACTATTCTGCCTGTCGAGCATGCTGTAAATGCCCATGTGCTCCTTTGGTGTCATATTACAGGTCCGTCTGTATAGATGACTGCATCTTTCTCATCGGTGTTTTATCCCAGATGAGACCGTTGACCTCCGCATTGACCACGACTGAGTTCTGTTCCCTACATTTCCTGTCGTGTGTGACAATACACAAGAATGTCCCCTTGAATGACATAGGCACCGGTTATCCTGTGGTTGTTCAGTGGTACATTACCGATTCTCAGTCTGAAGATGGTAGTTTGGTCTCTTCTTTTTAGGTTGTTGTCATGAGGGTTAGGTCTTGACAAGTATTTAAAAAGATATCTCCTGTTTTTCCAATGGCCCATCCATTCAGCCAATCTTCTCAACTGTTGGAGTTTATGATTTGTTTGGCTGTGTTTAATGAGATGTCAGTATTAAATTGTGTCTGTCTGGATCCTCTCTTAGCTAATGTATCTGCCTTGTCATTTCCTGGTTTGCTGAAGTGTCCTGGGATCCATTGCATCACTAGCCTTGTGTCATGTGTGCTTATTAGGTTATCAATGTCTATGGTAAGCTGTGTGAGTTTTGGTTTGTTTAAGTTACTTTCTATTGCCTGGAGGACAGATTTGAAATCAGTAAATATGACTAGATTTCTTTTCTTTAATGCTATGGCTTCAAAAACAGTATTCAGATGGTACATTGCTGTTTCTAAAGCTGTTATTTCTGCTTCACAATTTGTTGCAGACTTCACCACATGGGCCACATAGGTCTTTTGCTGTTCTATCTGGATAATGTATCAAAAACACCTGTACAACTTTGATAGTTGCCTTTGTGGCTGCACCATCAGTATATACATGTATACAGTCATTTGGTTAAGTATTAATAGTTTTTCTTGTGGTGGTTGTTATTGATACTGGATCAGCATTTTTATCTATTTTGTCAAATATTTCTATACAGATTTCTGGGTTTATGTAATTTACATTTGGTGAGAGTTCTTTGATGACTCTTGATGTTTGTTGACATTTCTCAGGTAGGTGGTATTTTTCTTTTATGTTCCTGATGTGCTGCAAAGTTGAGATCTGTTTAATTCTTTGGATAGGAACCCGTGTATCCATTAACTTTCTGTTAGGATGGTCATTCTCCAATCTTTTTTGTCTTTCAAATAGTACCATAATGGCCTTATCTCTTCTCATCTCTAAAAGTTCTACATCACAGTGTATTTTGTGTGCTGCATTCAGCATGAACCTCATTGCACCACTGATGAGTTGTAGTGCACTGTTTTGGATCATATTAAGTGACATGTTGGTTGTTTTGCAGCATATTACTAGTAATGAGCAATATTGTTCCAGAATAGAGCAAACATAACTAAGATTTAAACTAAGTATGTGGGGTGTGCCTCTTTTTGTAGACTTCATTGTTGGAGATTAAGCTTCTTATTTGCTCCAGCTGTTCTGTTACTTCTGCTAAATGTTGTGTATACTGTCTTCTGTGTATTGATGTTTAATTTCCAGGTATTACAATAGTCTAGGCATTGAGGTCTTTATTTAGTTGTGATTCTAATATCCTAATGTTTTCGTGTGTGTGCCAGATAACTAGGTCATCAGCATATAGAAGAGCTTTTTCACTGGTCATGGTTTAGGTCAGGTTGTTAAAGTATAAGAAAAAGAGGAGCAGCTAAGTGGTGATCCCTTTGGTAGGGCCTTCTTCTAGAACCTCTTTGTCTGATATAGAGTCATTTAATTTGGTTTGGATTGTCCTGTTGATTAGGAAGTATTTGACCCATTTATAAAGTTTTCCATATATACCTATGTCTCTCATCTTCAACGGGAGTCCTTTCCACCAGACTTGATTGTATGCTTGTTGCAGCAAACTAGGATGGCTAGAGTGTGTTGTTTCTTCTGGAATCCATCCTTGACTTGCTGCATTAACCTGAAGATTTGGTCTTCTGCATTATTACCTGCCCTAAATCCAGCTTGTTTATGGCACAGGTTATTAGAGGCTTCCAAATACCAGTAGAGTCTGCTGTTGATCATACTCTCAGCTATTTTTCCTATACATGATGTTAGCTGTAGGGGCCACTAGCTTTTTGGGTCATCTGGTGGTTTTTTCTTCTTGAGCAGTGGTACCACATAGGCATTCCTCCATGCTTTGGAGATTTTGCTGTCTCTCCATGTCTTGTTGATAAGTCTAAGTAGTGTTTCCTTTCCTGACTTGCCAAAGTACTTGGTCATCTCATTATGTACCTTGTCTGGCTCTGGAGATTTTCTAGGTTTTAACTTTTGTATTATCTTTTCTGATTTTCATTAAGTCTTCTTCAAATATCACAGCATTTACTGTTGGTGCTCTTTCAATTGATTTCAAATTACATAGATGTAGTTTATTTGTTTCTATAGGTTTGTTCACTCTGTTGACTGAAGCAAAGTAATGGTTACAATTTTCTACAATTTTCCTTCCAGAGCTAGTCATTACATTATTGAATTTGAGTGGTTTGGAGTTTGATACTTGTTTATCCCCAGACAGATGTTGCATCAGTCTCCAGACAGATGTTGCATCAGTCCCCAGACAGATGTTGCATCAGTCCCCATACAGATGTTGCATCAGTCCCCATACAGATGTTGCATCAGTCCCCAGACAGATGTTGCATCAGTCCCCAGACAGGTGTTGCATCAGTCCCCAGACAGATGTTGCATCAGTCCCCAGACAGATGTTGCATCAGTCCCAGACAGATGTTGCATCAGTCCCCATACAGATGTTGCATCAGTCCCCAGACAGATGTTGCATCAGTCTCCAGACAGGTGTTGCATCAGTCCCCAGACAGGTGTTGCATCAGTCCCCAGACAGATGTTGCATCAGTCCCCAGACAGATGTTGCATCAGTCCCCAGACAGATGTTGCATCAGTCCCCAGACAGGTGTTGCATCAGTCCCCAGACAGATGTTGCATCAGTCCCCAGACAGATGTTGCATCAGTCCCCAGGCTTTGGTTCCTTCCTGTTGTAGATCAAGTGCTGCATGTTTCAAACTTAAACCGTTGGTCCTCTATGTGTGCTGTTAGGGGGTCTCAAAGTGATTTATGAATTGCAAACTCCATCCCTTCCACATGGGGTTCCTATAGAGGTAGTATTAAGACAAAAGAAAAAGATACTCAAGAGAGGAGTGAAGGTTGAAGACCATGGCGTGTGCCACACGCTGGTGGGCTCACCTCCTCTCTGCCCAGATATACCACCAGGAACTCGGTAGAACCCAAGACCAATTTTGTGCCAATGGGGGGGTGGGGAACCATGTGTAGGTGTGGTCTTGGATGCAGTAATGTAGTAGTATAAAATTGAGGCCAACAAGAATCACAGAGATAATCCTGTCATCCAGTAACTACAGCATCTGGTGAATGAGAGGCTAGGAATGTTTCATTCACCTTTTGGTGTTGTTAAGAGCAAAAACACACACACACACATGCATGCACACACCTACATACTCGCATTCACACACACACATGTGCGTATTCTTGAGATGTTGAGCTGAATAGTAGGTCTGCGTTGGGATTGTTCCTGGTCATATATTTATCATTACCCTCCCTGGGTGTAAGAAGGCAGCATGGGTCTTGATAACAGAGGCAACACTTGATAAATTTTTCTGATGTACAGGCATCATCTAGATACGAGAAAGGGGGTTATGAATGATTTTTTTTTCACCCCAGCTAGGAGGTAGCCCAATGTGTCGGTGTTCCAGGATCGTCACATCTTGTCAGGATCATCAGCATCCAGGAACCAGCCTGTGGTAATGGTACATCCTGGCATTTTCCACCACCAAGTAAGGGCAAAAATGCAATGTCTGTAGGCTACATCTCCATGCCATCCATGGGAATCTTGTGGACTGAGGGCTGAATGGGAAGAGTGAGACCGAAAAAAACATTGAACCCATGAGGTGGGATAGATTAGTTCAGGCCAGTGCACTTGACTGGGTTTTGCATCTTACAGGGTTCCATCTTCTCCTGGTTCCTTAGTCTGGCTGCTCGCCACTTGAGTGACTCTACCAGGAGTTAAGCTCCTGCTGGCATAGTTCCTTGGGTCACAAGAGCATACAAGCCCTCTGACCGAGACAAGTTGAGCCTAAAGTAGATAGACAAGCAGTGATAAATAGCTGGAGAATGACCTGAAGAAAACTGATAAACAGAGGTGAGAGTTAAAGAAAGATTGACTACAATAAACTGACAATTAGTTTCAAAGTTAAAGATAGATGAATACATTAAACTGATAATCAAAGTTTCAGAGTTAAATAAAGATAGATTTCAAGGAAACTGATAAACAAAATCTTAATATTTAAATAAAGATTAACAGGAATACACTGATCGCTAGAAGAGAATAAGAAAGTGGTAAGAGCATGATAGGTAATAAGCAATTTGTGATTTTTTTATGTGTGGGTAAAAATGTAATGTGATGATGATGATGAAAAATGTAATATTGTAAAACTGCTAAAAGTTCATTAATATTAATCTTCTATTTGTGATCTAGTTCTCATCAGCAGTCAGATAAAAACGATGCAGGAAAACACAAATGAACTATCATCAATAGCCAGCAAAATTGGGCTTGAGGTCAATCATGAAAAGACTAAAGTCATGAAAAGTTTAATTCCAACAAGTGACAAAATATACATGGAAAACAAACCAGTAGAAGAGATCGATCACTTTATCTATCTTGGAAGTCACATTGATCGAGAAGGGGATACGAGCAAAGAAATTAGAATCAGACTGGCTAAAGCAGCAATGTCTTTCAGAAGCCTTGAAAAGTTGTGGAAATCAAAACTCATTAGCACAAACACAAAACTTAGGCTATTCAAATCAAATGTACTATCAACCCTTACGTATGCGTGTGAAAGCTGGAAAGCAACAAGAGATATAGAAACAAAGTTGAACGCATTCGAAAATAAATGTCTAAGGAAAATACTTGGTATAGAATGGAACGAATTCAAAACAAACGAGGAAATTAGAGAAATCGCCAATCAACCACTAATATCTTCAGTAATAAAGAAAAGACGATGGTCATACGTTGGACATGTGATGAGAAGAGATAATAATCGAATAGCGAAGCAAGCCCTCATATGGGAAACAACAGGTAAAAGAAAAAGAGGAAGACCCAGGGAGACACTGAGAAGAACATTGATGAGAGAGGCAAGAGCAGCAGGAATCGGCTCCCTCAATGAGATAGAACTGCTTGCACAGAACAGAGACAGATGGCGAGATTTAATAAAATATCTTTAAAAGAAAACTGCTAGAACAAAAATTCATATAGGAGAAGGTGTATCTTGGTCTACGCCCTATGGGCCGGTTACGGCTCGAAAGGTCAATAGATAGATAGATAGATTTGTGATCTATGATTTCTCATTAATTTTTATTTAGGAGTATATGTCATAAGTAATCTACATATCATACGCAACATTAAAGCCTTCACCACAAGGTTTTAGAAACTCAGCAGGTTCTGGCCTGGCCAGAATTCAAAGAAATCATTCTTGTAACCAATAAACAATAGATTGTGTTTTTCCAATTTTCAGATCAGTATTACAAAGCATGCACCAGAAATTCAATTCAGAGTTACAGATCTTGCAGTGCATCCTCTCTGGCACTGCACTACAACTAGAGTGTTGCTGTCATCTGTTGGCTTTCACCAGGTTGGGACTTTACTTGCCACCAACATGGTACCTTCTCAAAAGTATGTTACTTTTCAATACTAATATGAAGTACTCTTGTTCCAGTTGTTGCGCTACTTCTTCATTGTGTGTTAGACAGTGGATATAGTAATCAATGGTCAGCATGCCTCAGAGTGAGTGTCTTGCAGGAGAACAACAAAATCTCTACTCCTTATTTCTTATATGTGCATCCTTCACAGGATGGCAAAGTCTGGCCTATATTTCTCATGTCTCCCTTGTTCTCTTTCTGATTATCTTTGGTCAGCATCTCATTTTCTTTTTCCCCAGAGTCCATTCTGTGTCAATTATTGTGGTTGTTTCTGCATGTCATCTGAGAATGTGGTCTATTCAGTTCCAACATCTCTGTTCTATTACTCTGTATGGCCCCTCATTGTTGCATCTGTTGAACAGTTCTTGATTACTGATTTTGATTGGCCATTGCTTGTGAAGTTGCTTGATGTGATAGTGCAATAATGTTAGTTTAAGTATCTGTTCAATGTAGTAATGTTAGTGTATGTAGATGTCCTCAGTGTAATGTTAGACTATATATCTGTAAATGTCTCTCCAATAGTTGCTTTGCCTGATGCATTGAACAAGTTTTTCAGTTTTGTCATTATAATTGTGTAACTGAGAGGTTTCTGTTTTCACTTCGTTTTGTTTACTGTCACAGTAGTACAAATGTATAGTATGAAACCTGGCTGAACTCTCACCTATGCAGATGACACCATGACATATGCTCAGGCATAATAGAGTAGATTTGGCTAGATATCTGCAGAAAAATTGGATTGGATAAGCACTTTCTGCAATTACAATAATGCACTCATAAGCCTGGGAGCCGTGATAGTTCAGTGGTTAGTGAACTGGACTACAAAGGACAAGACGTCAGGTCCAATCCTGATCTATGGCTTTCAGGTTCACCCAGCCTTAAATGGGTACCGGATTTTTTCTGGGGAAGTAAAGCGGCACGGGTGTAATACCGACCACATTACCCCAAACATCATGTACCGAAGGTCTGTAAAAAATTATGGTCACTAACACTATATTCCCTATACACCACTTGGCATGATGGGCCACTTTACTTTTTTACTTTATTCATAACCCAAGCAAGGCTTAAGTTATGTGATGCTCAGAGAACAATAGAATGGCTATAGATACTTTCAAGACACCATTTGTAGGAGCCACTATAGCTTATTGGTTAGTGAACTGGACTACTAAGGACAAGAATTTAAGTTTGATCCTGACTGACAGCTTCCTAGTTCACCCAGTCTTAAATGGATATCTGATTTTGTTTTTTCTGGCAAATAAAAGCAGCATGTATGTAATACTGACCACATTACATAAAGAATAATGTGCTAAAGGTATATAAAAAATATGGACACTCTAACACTATATTCCCTACATGCCATCTGGCATGACAGGGTTTATTTTCTTTTGTTTTTTTCATGGCACCATTCGTGGAGGAGTTGCTCTGTTATGAACGGAGTAAGGCAGTATGGTCCAACCTTTTGTTGCCCAAGGACCAAACAGAGCATATCCAAAAGGGAGTGTGGGCCATCACATGTATATATATATATACACCAAAGCACTGCTTTTCAGAAACATCTTCTCAATGTTACTTTAAAATTTGTGGCCCAGGAAAGTCTTAGATGGGCTCACAGTGAAGAACATTTAGAATGATGTCTAGTTTTGGATTTAATAGCTTTTAACATTCACATAAATATGTTCCACCAAATAAGATAATATTTTTATTGAAAATTTATTCAATATGGAAAATGAACTTTTGATAATATTTCTCAGAAGTGCTCAGGAATGTCTTCTGCCTGAAGATCACAAATCTCTTTTTGATGGTCTAAAGGGTGTTGATTTACTTCATGGGACTGTTAAAGAGCAAAAATGTTGGCCTCAGAACATTAAAATCAATGAATATTGCCTGGAATTTCTCCTTTATATCACATATTATTTATTTAAACTCATTAACATTTTGGTAAAATCCTAGTTTAGGTACATAAATTAAAGTGATTACTCCTTAGTTGGTATCAGAACAAAACTACTGTGGTTATCAAATACTAAAAATGATCTCTGTGTTCATCAATGTTCATCACTAACAACACTAATGCAATTTATTTTATTTTTGGGATTTGGGATAGGTTTAGGAAACATAAGACTTGACCCTTGACTTGTTTCTCTTTCTCTACAATTAGGAGGTCTTTTAATGACAGATTAGAGAACCACCAAATAAAGTGCAGTGTCACTCAAGGGATCATTACGCGTCTGAACTGAAATAATTTATGTCTCTACCTAAGATTTTACCACTTTTTTCCATTTTCTTCTTCCTTCAATTGCTGGTAAGATAGGAAGTGTATTATATCATTTACTTACATTTTCCATGACTACAAGTTTTCTATGAAATCCTTAATCGTGTTCAAAAAGCTGAGAGATATTTTGTTTTCTGCCTTACAATTTCAGAATCAAAGCATTCAGGTGAGATGTTAACCAGGAAGGCTAGTGTTTGTTGGAGTTTATTGTTTTCCAGTTTATCTACATTTTCATTTCCAATATTTTTATTACAAAAAAAATAATAATAATATTTCTGAACCCAAAAAATTGTTGCAGACAATTTCTAATACTAAGCCAGTGAACTTTATAGCGCAATGAAATATCACCATATTCACCATCCAAAGAATCAAAAAGTGCAACAAATTTTCTGTATCTTTTGAACATTTTTTCCCCTCCTCTTATTTGTGCAAACAGGCAGCTCATGATGTTGGTACTAAGAGTATTGCTTTCCTTCAGCTGCAGCAAGAGTCCAGTACTGCTATCTAAACTGGATGTTGATCAGCTTGGTCAAGAAGATGATACTAATAAAGTAAGTCATTGTGTGTGTATGTGTTAACATAAATTTTAATGAAATTAAAATTCTATAATTCTATATCTAAGTCTTCATATGTAACAGAGGATATAAACCTATTCATACTACTATTAATGCTTATCATTAAAAACATGTACAACTTGTGTACATATTGAGAATTAATGGGAACATGCATCATCAATTCATGTTTCAGAACCTTGGCACAAGTTTCCATCACCTGCCATCTTTGAAACCAACACTGCTTCCAAGAAATCAAGTAAGCTACAAACAACTTCCTGCATATCTAATTAAATCAAGTTTTTTGAAGTTATTATTCTCCTCAAAACCACCAAAATTAGAATACCTTGCAGAAGTTGGATGTGTAGGGTCTAAAGGAGAAAAATCACTTACTGTAAACAGGAACACAACATATCTACACTATTTCACTGCTATTTTAAGGTGGACAATGAAAAAAAAATAGCTAAAATTCATAGCCATGGAATAGTTTATTCTGTCTAGAAAACTGTCATGGCACTACAAGTTTTTCTTTAAAAAATATTAATTTTACTAATTTTGTAAGCTCCATTGCTCCAGGTGTTGTTAGATTAAGTCCTTTTATCCACCATGACTGTATTAAGTGTTTTTTTCTAACACAAAGTTTACCAGAACTCTATCCCCCACTGTCCAAAAAAAATCATAAATAATCATAGGCCTATGAAGTGCTAGTGTACTTATATTTGTGATGTTCATTGATCGTTACAGTTCTGAAAGTTTACTGAAATGTGTTACACCTGAAAATAAAAAACCCTGACTATAAGTCTTTGACAACATATCTCAACAGGAAGACATCATAGCACAATCATGCAAAGTGGTTATTGAGAATATAAAAAAACATGCCTACAGAACCCACCTTGGTCAAAAACCCAACCAAAAATGCAAGAGAAGTATGATAGTTTTGGTGGATAATCCATATAAGATAAAAAGAGCTTGACACAAATCCAGTTAGGAAACACTGATTAGTTTGGTAAGACTGCACTTCTAAGACAAACAAATGATTGCTGACAGGTTTAGAATGCTGTCTTAAACAAATCTATGCTGAGAGTGCAACTGACCATGAAATGCAAAACTCAGTGCAATACAAACTGTCAATGAATAAAAGAAGATGATAGTTTTTTACACTTTCAAATTGTGTGAAATATGATTAATTGCTGGCACAAATATTGACATTAATTTCTGTCACCAATTTTTAAAGCTTTCTATCTAACCATCTGTGGCATTTTTAGTCAAAAATGGCACAGAGGTGGAAATTTTATACTCTCCATGTTCGATGCTCTTTTGCTTTTAATTCTTAGAAGTCTTTGGTTTGTTTTTTTTTTAAGTATTTTGGGATATTTGAGGTTCCTTTTTGTTGACAGCCATAGAAGTAAATCCTTGGTTTGAACTTACTCTTATTCAGTCTTATTATATATTGCTAAATAGGGGATTGGATGAGCTTTTGTTTAGTGTTAATGTTTTTAGAGTTAGAATGTGTTTGCTTAATAATATGACCTAGTTTCTTTTTACTAAAAATAAACACTGGCATAAGAACACACAACATAAATAGTTACAAGAAGGAAAAGAAAAGTATGAAGATTATTATGAAAATCTTTAATACAGTCATTTGTAACATTCATTTTTACATAATTAAATGAAAACAAATAAAAAATAAGTTAGTAATACACATTTTTTAAAAGCACATAAAATTGACAAATTATAGCCAAATCGCTCTCTATGTTATACGAACAAATTTTCAACAACACATTTAATGTTAGAAAGGAAGGATATAATAATTCATTTGAAAAGAAATTAAAGAAATCATTTTATGTGTTATAAATATTCACAAATGTTATAAAAAAATAATTGTTATTTAGATAGGTTTTATTATTTTATATTTTATAAGGTGTTATATTAAATTTAAATACTTGCTTGTACACGCTTTCATACACAAACCCAAACATGTAATGAATGAAAGAAACTTACTGGTTAGGAAGACATCTGCAAGAGTTATCAGTCATATTATAACTTGCAGGAAGACAATCTATCTTAATGCCGAAGCAGAAATGCTTATTGCATGCCTGATATATAATTTACTTCTCATTTCTATTTTGTTTTTGGTTTGGTTAAAAAGAAAAGAATTTTAGTGACAAATCAGATATAGCTGGAACAACCTGATGGCAGTCATTTACCTTCTTTACATTCTCAAACAGTGAGGTAGTAATAGTTTCATCTATACCATCAAGTTCCTTTATGAGCTCCTTAGTAAAAAGAAGCTGTAAACACTTCTTAGGCCATGCAAAGTCGTATATCCGCTTGCTGTTTTTTATGTTCTTGCAATAGAAAGTTTTGAAAAAGCAAAAACCCTAGCTATGTCTATAAAATTATAAAATAAAGTTTCCCAGCACTTATTGGTTTTCCTAAGGGATTTATACTTAGATTTTAATTGATCAGACCTATTTTCTCCTCCCACATACTTTTTATAATCATTGACAGAAACTGGCAGGTCAACATTTATCTTCAAAGATACTATTACATTTTGTTCCACATATGCATGGTGTTTTAGAATTTAAAGATTTGAGCATAGTGGTAGTCATATTAACAGTTTTATTATCCTTCTACTGAATAATCTCCATATTGTCTCTGCTAATCTATATTTTCTGACATCTTGCACTTTTTCCTGGCACCACATATTTTTAACTCTGCTGGAGATCCCTATGATTTGCTAAAATGGTGCCACAAGCTAATGTTTTTCCTTTTTAATAAATTTATAAATAAATGAAAAGAAGTATAATAATTATTATCCATAAACATTCCATATCCCTGACTGAAGAGGCTTTTATATAATTTCATAACAAAGGCAGATTGATTGGTTGCCGCAGAGAGAAATCATAAATAAAAATCCCAACCAACCGGGATTTGAACCCACAACCTTGCCTCGAGACCAACCAGCCCCCAAAATAATTATATGAAATATTAATTACAAATATTAACTTTTTTTTGTTTCAACTGTTAAATACTTTTGTATATCCATAAGGAGGCAAAATCGCGCCTCACTGCATCAGAGTTAAAAGTTGTCTTGTCAGTGACCCAGAGCTGATGGCTTGTGCCAGGATCGGTGAACCAGAACCATCCAGACCCCGCTCCACCTCTCCATGGTGCCTCTAGTAATAGACTAACCTGTCTAGTCTGGCCAAGTGAGTAGGGATCGAAGAGGGAAGATAGCCTGGTACTCAAAAATTACATGCTAAAGTCGGATGTGTTGGGCCAAAAGGCGCAAATATCATAGTTATTCTGCAAACCACAACACAGCGCAGACACGCCCAAGTAATGTCCTTTTAAGGGCGGATGATGAAAAGGTATACTCCTTTAGTCATTGGGCGAATGCAAGCAAGCATATCCATAAAAACACACAAAAAATGCTACAAACAGCATTCAGAAACCGAGCAGGGCAAAAAAAAACACTTGCAATTGAAACACACTTATGCCTTGATGTCAACATACCTCTCTCCAATTATTGAGTTTTGTCAAATCAAGTTCAATATTTTCACCTTCCTCAGTTAACAAATTCCCATCTTTGATGACATCATCACTATCAGTACTTAAATCCAGAATAGGGATGTGGTCAGAATAATTCATCATCATCATCACCATCATCACATCCAGTCTGCTGGTGTAAGTGATCATGTCTCTCCACAACTTTCGATCTCAACAGTTATTTATCATTTCTGTTGTTGACCAAGCCATTCTCTTAAACTGTCTGGTATATTTTCTCTTTCTTCTTCTTCTACCTTTTAGCTCCCAGTGGAGCATAGGTCTTCAACAAACACTTTCCAAGTCGTTCTGTTTTTTGCAATTCTTTTAAGATCATTCCATGTCTTCCCCATCATCTTCATCTCTGCTTCAATCTGTCTTCTCCAAGAATTCCTTGGTCTTCCTCTTTGTCTTTTCCCCTGGGGATTCCAAAAAAGGGCCTGTTGTGTAATACTCTCAGTTGGTTTCCGTAGTGTGTGTCCTATCCATCGCCATCGTCTTCGCTGTATTTCTTTATCCACTGGTATTTGACCGGTACATTTCCATAATTCCACGTTTGTGACTTTGTCCTGCCATTTCCATCCCTTTATTCTGCGCAAGCATCCATTAATGAAAGTCTGTACCTTCGTGATTGTCAATTTTGTTATTCTCCATGTTTCACAGCCATATAATAGACTTAACATTGGAGTTGAAAATTTGTATTTTTGTATTTAGCCTAATTTCTTTGGATTTCCATATGTTTCCCAGTGCAATGAAAGCTCCTCTTGCTTTTGATATCCTTATTTTGGTATCGTTTTCTGTTCCTCCCTCTTTATCTATATTACTGCCCAGATATATATAAGATTGTACGTCTAGTAGAGGTATTTCTCCTAGTTTTATTTGGTTATTGCCAACTGCATTAATTCTCATAATGTTGGTCTTATCTCTATTAATCTTTAGTCCTAGCTGTTGTGATCTCTCATCTAATATACTCATTTTATCTTGCATCTGTTGGTGGCTGTGTGATAGGAGAGCTATGTCATCAGCAAAGTCTAAATCATCAAGTTGTTTGGTCAGTGACCACTGGATCCCATTTCTGTTGTTTTGAGTTATTTTCATAATCCAATCTATGGCCAGTAGAAAGAGAAATGGAGACAGAAGGCATCCTTGCCTTACTCCTGTTCTTATTTCAAATGCTTCTGTAAGCTGTCCTTCATGCACTACACTACATTTTGTTCCTTCATACATTGTTTTTATCAGGTTAATAAACTTTATGGGGATTCCATAATGACTCAGCAACTTCCAAAGCATTCTTCTGTCTAAACTATCAAATGCCTTTTCGTAATCTATGAATCCAATATAAAGTGGGGATTTTAGTTCTAAACTTTGTTCAACTATTATACTTAGAGTAGTTATTTGATCAGCACATGATCTGTTCTTCCTAAAACCTGCTTGTTCATCTCTCAAGTGTTTCTCTATAGCCTCTTTTAGTCTCTCCAGAATGATTCTGCCTAATATTTTTCCTGGCACTGATAGTAGCATAATTCCCCTATAATTTGTGCACTCCTGTAAACTTCCTTTCTTTGGTAGTTTGATCATATAACCTTCTCTCCAGTCTTTAGGTATTTCTTCCCTCTCCCAAATTTTATCCAATAGATTATGTAACATCTTGGTAGAGGTGATAATATCTGCTTTGATGGCTTCCGAAGGAATTTCATCTGGTCCTGTGGCTTTACCATCTTTTAACAGTTTGATGGCTTTCATTATTTCTTCTTTGCTTGGTTTTCCGCAGTTAACGTGTAATTCTTCTTCTGCTGGTAGTATATCTGGAGGATTATTTGAGCCAGGTCTGTTCAAAAGTTCTTCAAAGTGCTCCTTCCATCTCTCCATTTGTTCCTTTATATTACTAAGCAGATTTCCTTTCTTATCTTTGATAAAGGCGTTGATCTGTTTGTATTTTCCACCTAATTTCTTTGTGCTGTTGTACAGTTCTTTCATATTCCCTTTATTTGCTGCTTCTTCTGCCTCTTTAGCTAATTCATCTATATATTTCCTCTTATCCCTTTTAATGCATCTTCTCACTTCTTTATTCACCTCTGTGTAAGCTTCCTGTGTTTTGGCTTTATTACTTCTTGTTTTGCTTTTATTTATGTCTGCTTTCTTGTTCTTTCTTTCTTTAATTTTATCCAGGGTCTCTGCTGTCATCCATGCCTTATTCTGGCGTTCTCTTTTCCCCAGTGTTTCTTCGCATGTCTCTTTCCATATATTTTTTACCTGTTTCCAATGATCTTCTATATTTATAGTATTTTCTAGTTGTTGGAGGACTTGGTATTTGTTTGATATTGTGACTGCGAATTTATCTTTAATTCCTTGTTCTTTAAGAAACCCTACATTGAAATACGTTCTGCCCTTATTCGTTGTAGTATACCTTTTTAATTTAATTTTAAGTTTGGCTAACAGAAGATGATGATCAGAAGCTATATCTGCCCCTCTATATACTTTTACATCCTGTAAGGATGACTTAAACTTATTATTAATACATATGTGATCAATTTCATTTTCCGTTCTATGATCTGGTGACACCCATGTAGCTTTGTGTATTCTTTTATGTTGGAATATTGTTCCTCCTAGGCTCATTTGATTAAGGGCGCAGAAATTCACAAATATCTCTCCATTCTCGTTTATATCTCCAAGTCCATGTTTTCCCATAATCTCTTCAAAGCCTCTGTTGTCTGATCCTACCTTAGCATTTAGGTCTCCCATCAAGATTATAATATCCTTGGCTCGTCTTGCATCCATCTGGCATTGTAGCTGTTTATAAAAATCATCTTTAACTGAGTCATCTTTATCGTTGGTTGGTGCATAGCATTGTATAATGTGTAATTTTATTTTGTTTTTGGTTGTTCTAAATGTTGCTCTCACCAGTCTTGGTCCCACTGCCTCCCATTCTATTAGTGTCTTCTGTGCATTCTTTGATAGCATTATAGCTACCCCTTCGCTATGTTGTGCTCCTGGTTCCTGGTGTCCTGATGATAAAATCATCTCCCCTGTATTCAATTTTATTCTCTCCGCTCCCAGCCATCTTGTTTCACACATTCCCAGAATATCTATCTTGTAGTTGTTCATTTCTGCTGCCACTTGTGCCGCTTTTCCCTGTTCGTTAAGGGTACGAACATTCCAGGTGCCAATTCTGGATGATTTCCTGGTAGACAAAGGGTGAGTCGGCAACCCGGACTCCTTATGGCTTTCTCCGGATTGCGTCATACATCTCTTAGACAGAGAGCCCTTCTCTTTCCTGGTTGACGGATTTACTTTATCTTTCTTTGACTTGTTCATGTTTGTGAAGTTTTTTCGGCTTATTTTTTTACAGTATGGGATAGCCAGTTACAAACGAGGAAATTAGAGAAATCGCCAATCAACCACTAATATCTTCAGTAATAAAGAAAAGACGATGGTCATACGTTGGACATGTGATGAGAAGAGATAATAATCGAATAGCAAAGCAAGCCCTCATATGGGAAACAACAGGTAAAAGAAAAAGAGGAAGACCCAGGGAGACACTGAGAAGAACATTGATGAGAGAGGCAAGAGCAGCAGGAATCGGCTCCCTCAATGAGATAGAACTGCTTGCACAGAACAGAGACAGATGGCGAGATTTGATAAAATATCTTTAAAAGAAAACTGCTAGAACAAAAATTCATATAGGAGAAGGTGTATCTTGGTCTACGCCCTATGGGCCGGTTACGGCTCGAAAGGTCAATAGATAGATAGATAGATAGCCAGTCCCATGCCTAACCCTCCTTTCTCGCCTCTTACGAACATGCCTGGTAGGGTACAGCGCCGCTATTCTTTACTTCCCTTTCGGGCCCCGGCAGCGCACGGGCGATATTTTCTCTTTGCTTCCCTCTATCTCTTCATCCCTCGATTTTTCCAGTTGTTACAATATATTCCAGCTATTCTTTCTCATTGAATAGCCAAAAAAAGATGATTGTTTCTTCCTAATATTGGAAATTAGCTCTCTTTTTGCTTTGGCCTCTTTCAGAACGTTTTCATTACTCTTCTTAGCTGTCCATAGTATTCTCAACATTCTTCTGTAAAACCACATTTCTACAGCCCCCAGTTGTGTAATTATATATTATATTTCTTGTATATTGTCCTATTGTCCATGATTTACATCCATATGTTAAGACTGGCTCTACATAACATTTAAGAACTCTTTTTCTTGTTTCTATCGGCAAAAATGGATTGCATAGTATCTTCCTAATTTTTTTGGAAAGCTGCTTTTGCCTGAGCCACTTAAGAGTCTCTCACCTCTGTTGTACATTTACCATCTGAGGTTATAATGTTCCCGATATTTAAACTAATTTTTTACCTGTTTTAATATTAGCGGCAATTCATGATTGTACAAAGAAAAAATGACGGTGGTTTTCTGTTCGCCCTCTGCCGGTTTGTTTATGGTTGGCTCCACTAGCCTTTGACTAAAAAGTCTCACCCATAAGGCAGTGGGGTTGTTTTACTTCAGGGTACCCTCCCTTAGCCTTTTACTCTCCCGAGCATACTTGCAAGGCAGCAGGGCAGCCACAGGTTGTACTGTCTACTGCATACAGTAGCAGGTAAAATTACCCGACTTGAATCCGAATTATTAGATGACAGAATCATTAGATGACATTTTATTAGTAAAACAATCAATTTTAGACACTTGATCGAAGAGCCACGAACTGTCAACTGTCCAGAATGTTGGACAGAAATTTAGTGCACTTTTGGATTAAATTTTTATAAGCTAAAATTGAAAAATATTAAATTTTTTTGTTTACATTTTTTAAAAGTCTTACATATTAATTTTGATATTATGTGATTTCTTATATTTTTTTCCCCAAAAAATATCTTGTAAAAGGCTTTGTTAACATTGAGGGATCCAATCGTAAAGAATTCTACAATGGCTATATATAATGGCTCAGGCAAAAGCAGCTTTCCAAAAAATGAGGAAGATACTATGCAATCCATTTTTGACAATAGAAACAAGAAAAAGAGTTCTTAAATGTTATGTAGAGCCAGTCTTAATATATGGATGTGAATCATGGACAATAGGACAATAGACAAGAAAATCACTGGAGTATGTAGAAATGTGGCTTTACAGAAGAATGTTGAGAATACCATGAACAGCTAAGAAGAGTAATGAAAATGTTATGAAAGAGGTCAAAGCAAAAAGAGAGCTAATTTCCAATATTAGGAAGAAATAATCATCATTTTTTGGCCATGTAATGAGAAAAGAACAACTGGAATATATTGTAACAACTGGAAAAATTGAGGGATGAAGAGATAGAGGGAAACAAAAAGAAAAAATACCAGACAGCTTAAGAGAATGGCTTGACAGAAGGTCAACAACAGAAATGATAAATAACTGTTGAGATCGAAAGTTGTGGAGAGACATGATCACCTATGCCAGCAGGCCCGGTACTTGATGATGATGATGATATATAATGGACATTTGGGAGTTAAGTATCAAACTTTGCACGTGACCTGCATTGTGCCTTGCCACACATCCCTGTTCTGGGTGAGCCTCTCAACCTCAGCAAGGGAACTCATGACTGCTGATTTTGACAGTATTGGTTCTAACTAATGATATCATTAATTTTTGTCATAAATATTTACATGTCTGTAGTTAAAGATGAGTACATCCTGGCTTACTGTCACAGAGCACAGAGATGAAATGCATGAAAAGATGAAGCTGGCAAGAAGGTATTTTATAGTTTCCTATTTCATCAACTACTATTGCTATGTGTTAGTATGTGTGTTTTGAAGTATTGAATTACCTTTTATTCATCATATATCACTGCATCACACACAGTTCATAACTAAGATGCAATATCTTATGCCTTTTGACTCAGTAATTTTGGGGATTGGATTTAATTTTTACATCTCTATGATCCTTTTTTACTTGGCTGTCTGACGAGTAGTGCATTAACCCTGAGTGACCTGTTTCAGGACTACCACGTTGAGTTGGAGTAGGGTTAGTTATGTATGTTGGGTTAAGAAACATAAATATCAAGAACTAATAGAACTCTGTCATGCCTCATGCATGGCTTATAGGGAACATGTGTTAGTACCATATTTTTATAACCATTAGCATTTTTTGTGTGACAAAGTGGTCTGCCCAGGCTGTCTTTCTTTCACAGAGAAAATCTCCAGCATCTGTTTAAAGCTAGCACTGAATTAATCTAGAAACCAGTTGGTTGGGAGGTCAAACCTGACCTCTTGTCCTCAGTAAACCATTTCACTAACCACTACTCTAACATGGCTTCTAAAAATATCAGTTCTCTATAAATAGTGACACAACATAACAAATGCTAATATCATGGTGAATGATGAAAATAAAGAAACATTCTTTAATGCTGTTATCATTTTTACCTGTTGGAGTTGTTAATGTTTACTTCATATCTGGTTAACAAGGTCTCAGTGGCTTGAAACATAATGATGTTCCTACAGCATTATTGATTAGTAAGAGTTCAAAATGAACACATGAACTGTGCAATAAATAATAAAATTGTTTAGTCGTTACTATCTTGTCCAGCATTTAATTCTAGATCACATTTGTCCGGACAACTGTTTCAACGACACCTGTGAACAGTCAATCAGGAACTGTACATGCAAGGGAACGTTCTACGGGTCAGACTGCACTCTCAAATCTCCGGACAACTGTTTGAACGAAACCTGTGAACAGTTAATCGGGGCCTGCGTCTCGTATGTCGATGATTCCCACGTTAAGAAGAGTCTGCCGACTACAACAAACCCAAGCATATGGATACCTTAATGTGTTTCTGTGCTGGACATTGTTCATTTCTTGGTGTTTTTCCGTGAAGCCATGGCTCATATCTTGATGTGTTTCTGTGCTAGCCAAAGCTCATATCTTGATGTGCTTCTGTGCTAGCCATGGCTCATATCTTAGCTTGTGTGTGTGTGCTGGCCATGGCTCATATCTTGGTGTGTGTCATGTTAGTCATATCTCATGTCTTGGTGTGTCCGTTTTAATCATATCTCATATCTTTATGTGTGTATGTGTTTAGTCATATCTTAGTGTGTATCTGTGTTAGTCATGTGTCATATGTTTGTGTGTGCATGTTTGAGTTAGTGATATCTCATATCTTTGTGTGCATGTTTATGTTAGTCATATCTCATATCTTTGTGTGTGCATGTCTGTGTATGTCACATCTCATATCTTTGTGTGTGCATGTCTATGTTGGTCATATCTCATATATTTGTGTGCTTGTATATTTTAGGCATGTGTCATATCTTTGTGTGTGCATGTCTATGTCAGTCATATCTCATATCTTTATGTACATGTTTATGTTAGTCATGTGTCATATATCTTGATGTGTGTTAGTGTTAGTCATGCCTTGTATCGCTGTGTGCATGTCTGTGTTGGTCACATCTCATATCTTTGTGTGTGCATGTCTGTGTTAGTCACCTCTAGTGACTCGGGCAGATGGTGCCCATAAACCTGGGAGGGCAGACTCCCCCTACAGAAAAGATCATCTGCTGCCTTGCAGGAAGATTGGGGAAAAAATGCTGGCTGAAATCGGATGCACTGGGCCACTGGCGCAGAACACAGTGCAACGTTTTAACGGGTGTTCAATCAGAGTGGATCTGGCAGACTCTAATTGTGATGTTCTGTCTGTGGGGGTGATCAACACACTTAACCTGACAGCTGACTGCATGTGAGAGTCTGGAATCCTACTCTGATTGAGTCCTGATCGCAGAGAGAGAGAGAGAGAGAGATCACATTTTTAGCAAATGAAATTCATCATACCTGCTACATTTGAGAAAATAATGTACAGTATTTTGTTTTAGTTTATATCATATCCCTTACAAATTTTTTAAATAGTGTAATTAGTTTTAACATAGAGAAATTAACGCTTGCATTTTTTTTCTAAAGCACTTCCAACTTAAATAAGTACTTTCTCGGACATAAACAGCGGACAAAAGTTTGGCACCAAATGTCACTAGTTGGTCAGGTGAGTGGTTGAAGAAATAGTTTAATTTTAACCTAAATTTTTAGTTAACTATAAACATCTGCAAAATACATGATTTCTCTCTCTCTCTCTCTCTTTGCAATCAAGACTCAATCAGAGTAGGATTCCAGACTCTCTTATGAAGTTAGCTGTCTGTTTTTAAAATGATTCGATTGCCCCACATAGTTTCTCTTCCAGGTTGGTGGGTGTGGACCACATTACTCTTATCAGGTCTGTGTACTGGGGCAATCCTGTAGATCATAATTAGAGTCTGTTAGATCCATTCTGATTGAATACCTGTTAAAATGTTGCACTGTGTTCTGCGCCAGTGGCCCAGTGCATCCGATTTCAGCCAGCATTTTATTCAGGTTTGCTTTCCTTAGCCTTTGATTGACCCCAATCTTCCTGCAAATCAGCAGATTGTCTTTTCTGTAGGGGGATTCTGCCCTTAGATGGTCAGCCCTCCAAGGCTTACGAGCACCATCTGCCCAAGCTTGATGTAGTTATTAGTTGGACTTCTGTTTCCAAACATGGTGGAAGGAGGTCACGTTCGTTGGACCGCTGCAGAAGTTATATTAGGGAACTGATTAGCTTCGGCTATATGGTGTAATTTTCTGCGACTGAGCTAATCAACTGATCCAGTTAGCAAAGTTCGCCAATGATGACAGATTGTACTCACCTCATTGTCAAGTCAAACATTTGTGAATGCGACCTTCCCTTACCTAGCGTTATATGTGAATTCTCTAGGTCGTCTGATAAAGAACAATAACGAATCCCCCGTTTTTTCTCTCTACAGAAACAATGATAAATCTTCCTTGCATTGATTTATTGAGTGCACAATTTCATCTTAAGACTCTTGACAATTACTCCAAGTCAACATCAAATTTGCAAAATGCCTAGGACATGAATGTAACAAACACGATGTTTTCAAATGAAAACATGATGAAGTTTGTGACTAATTGCTTGAGATCTTTTTGGCAGCGCTATCATATGATGTTCCTGATTTGGCTTGTTTTTTACATGATTTAAATCATATTTGAATGAAAACTAGATGGGACTCTAGTGGGATGCAAAGAAACAAAAGCTACACATATACCATCTGAAACCTGAAAAGACACATTGCCGAAGTTTACTTCTGAACTTCAAGTACTCAAATGTGAGCCCCATTGGTGACATGATAGATGTCAAGACTGCCCTATATACTGTTTGCTGTCTCTTTTGAAGTCTGTGAACAACGCAGACATTTTCCAGGACATAGCTAGACAGTGGTTTCAAATTGCCTCACCCATCAAACAATGCATTCAAATCTGGTGCTAAAGTTTCACTGTACTGTCACAACAGGTTCATTCAATTGATTTTCAACACACAAAACACCTCTTGCTTTAACATCACTCTCTTGGGCAGCACTACACTATGCCTCTGGTGGCAATGGCATGAACAAGCTAATAAAAACACAGTAACTTAACTCTAGATTACGATGTTAATCTGTGACTGACGTGTTTACGATATCATAGTAAAAATTAAAACTGTTTAATTGTAACACTAGGAGCTCTAAAAATAGTGTTTTTGACACACAGCTGTGTGTTTACACTAGGACAGATATGGAGAACACAGATTTTCTGTCTCAGGTTGATTTATGACCTGAATTTCACCTCAGGGGTCAGACGTGTTACAATGTCTATCTGTCAGTATGTTTGATTACCACATAGTGTTATTCACTGGGTTTCTCGAGTTAAAAAGGGTTGTTTGGTGTCAGCCAATGATCAAAGAAATTTTCCTGATCACAGTAAAAACAAACAAAAAAAAGTTTTCTGTTTTTTTTTTTGCATTATATGAGATCGTATATCACAAAATCAGAAAGAAAAAAAAATCCAAAAACAATCAAATAAAACACTCAGGGGTCGTCAGAAGTGGTAATTAAAAAGTTACATAGAGGGAGATAATGTATGAACGTGGCAAAATATCAAATTTTGATGAATTTATGTTTTTGATGTAATTTTTACTTTGGTATTGTAATATCGTAATAAATCGTTTTACTAGGTTTCAGACCTGTTGCTCTCATTATTTTCAATAATTGGCTGTTTACCATTGTTGTAATTCTCGATACAGGTCTTTATTTTTGCACCATTCATTTTGAATCATACGTTTTTGTTCTGTGAGCTACTGTTGTTCCAGTTAGTGAACTGGACTAAGAAGGACAAGAGATTGATTACTCCTAGGTTCATCCAGCCTTAAAAGGGTACCAGATTTTTCTGAAAAAGCAATGTGGGCTATAGTGATACTGATCACATCACCCATAAAATCAGTCACTGAAAAATATGGCACTAAAACTGTATTCTCCAAATGCATTCAGATGTGAAGGGATGCATTTACTATTGCTCTTTACATTTGTTAGAATAGACAGACAATGATTATGGAAAGTACAATAATAATTTGGAGTAAATGGCGACTTAATCAACCTGTCTCTGATACCGCAAATATTTATGGTTGCAATTTTATTTACGTTATGTCTGTATGATCACGATTGTTTCTCCATTATTTTGGCTCTGAGCCAAAAACAAAGCAATAACTACGGAAGCAAAAAGGGCAATATACAAATCAATTTTTCTACCAACTCTGAGTTATCAGTGCCAGAATTGGACGCTGGACTCTAGAACAATAAGAAAGATAACGACCACCGAAATGAAATGTGTCAGAAGAATGACAGGAAACAGTTTAAGGGACAGAGTAAGAAACACTGACCTGAGGAAAAACTTGAAATTGAACCAGCCATCGAATACATAAAGAAACAACAGATAAATTGGTTCTGCCACATAACAAGACAAAAAGAACTAACAATGACTCAAAGAGCCTTAAATAAACGCTACGAAAACGCCAGATTAAGAGGAAGACCGAGAAAGAGATGGATAAAGGGAATACTAGAGTCACTAGGAGGAATAACATCAGAAGAGGCCAACAGAAGAGCAAAGAATCGCAGATTGTTTCTCCCCTCGACGCCAACGGCAGCAGAGGAAGGATAGAAGAAGAAGAAGAATCAACCTGTATGAAGGCCTGCACCAAAACTGCAATTTTAAAGTGAGGTAATATGTCAGACAGAGGCTTTAATAATCATATTTGGAGAGTGATAGAGGTGTGTACTAGCATCCTTACTCTTCGTCACAAACAACTTGTATATAGACCACACAACAGCAAGCCCTAAGTGAATGTGGCACACTCATTGAGCTCCACTTTTATTGTTATGCACTAACAGCAACAACACAAACAGAACTACACTATTGCAATAAATAAAATGCAACTTGCTAATATATAACAATGAAGATTAAATAAAAAGAAAGAAAAAGACATATGTAGAAGAGAATAAATATAGCAAATAACATAAAATAAAAAAAAACAAATGAATAATTTGAAATATTTGAGAAGTAAAAAAAACAAAAAGTTGAAATAAAGAATAATGAATATGTCTATACAAGCAAACAAAATGTTGGACAGTGGACATCAATCTTTAATAATAAGCATGTGGCAGTTAAGATAAAAAGAGAAGCAAACAACATATTTCTGCCATCATTGTGCTAGTAATGTCAAAAATAGCAAATTAAATGCTCTGGCCATATAACAGGTACCAAAAAACAGCATCATGCCACAGCAAGTATTAGCAGTCAGGTGCAGCAGAAAAAACTCCTTAAAATAGATAATTAAATATCAAATGCCATACCAGCTGCAATATGTATCGTTAGCCTTGTCAATAATGCACCATTTTCTCCTCACTTTTGTGAGACAAAGGGCAGCAAGTAAGAGAAAAAAGAATTGGAAGATAATAATTAATTTATGCTATCGTTATGGTTATGTGTGTCAGGTCAGGTAATGTTACCTGCTTCTGTATGCAGTAAACAGTACAACCTTCGGCTGCCCTGCTGCCTTGCAGGTATGCTCGGGAGAGTCAAAGCTTAAGGAAGGGTACCCCGTAGTAAAACAACCCCACTGTCTGGTGGGTGAGACTTTTTAGTCAAAGGCTAGCGGAGCCAACCGTAAACAAACTGACGGAAGGCAACAGAAAACCACCATCATAATTCCTTTGTACAATCATGAATCGCCACAATAATAGAAATCACGACAACAACGTTAAGGGGGATTCCAATGGAAAACCCTCGTTCGGAAGGAGACATCATGTGCTACAGGTGATACCCAATCGTCATCAAGCTACTGCAAGCAAAATTAAGATAAAACTGACTCTAAAGATAGGTGCTTGGAATGTGAGAACACTCATACAGCAGGGTAAAATTGAAAACATCAAACAGGAAATGAAAAGAGTGGGTTTACATTTACTGGGACTTTGCAAAATGAGATACACTGGATCAGGGGAGATATATTCTGATTAACATAAAATAATCTATTCTGGAGATACTGAACACCAAAGAGGAGTAGGTATCATCTTGGTTGCAGAAAGAGCAAGAACAGTGAAAGGCTTTTACCAAATATCTGACAGAGTCCTTTTAGTGAAATTGAATGGAAAGCCAATAGACATAAATCTTATACAAGTTTATGCACCAACAGCAGACAGTCTAAAGGAAACAAATGATAAATTTTACGATGAGTTAAATAAGGCGTTTGGTGAATACAAACCACATGAAAACACCGTGGTTCTAGGGTATCGTAATGAAAAGTAGGAAAGGAAAGAGTTGAGGAAGTAGTTAGTCATTATGGCTTAGGCGAGAGGAATGAAAGAGATGACAAACTTATTGACTGTTCAAGAACACAAAACATGATGATAGGAAACACCTGGTTTAAGCAACATCAAAGACATCTGTGTACATGGAAAAGCCCAGGGGACAACGCACGTAATCAAATTGATTACATAATGATAAGCTGAAACAGAAACAGTCTGGTGTGTGTGAAAACTAGACCAGGGGCAGATTGCAATAATGATCATGTACCAGTTGTGGGAAAGCTTAGAGTAAAATTAAAAACAACAAAACGAGCCTCAGTTAACATCAAGTTAAATTTAGATTTACTCAAATCAGACAAGAAGCTGCAAGACAAATATAAAATCACAATTCAGAACTGGTACAATGCAATAGTGAAGATACAAAGCATTGATGAACAGTGGGAAATGCTAAAAGAATCAATGCAACAAACATCAAAAGAGTTCATACCACAAGTGAGGACACATTCAAGAAAGAAATGGATGACAGATGACACTTTGCAGCTAATGGATACAAGAAGAAAAAATAAAGAAAATAAAGATGAGTATAAAAAGATTAAATAAAGAAATTGTTAAAAAATGCAATGAAACAAAAGAAGCATGGCTAAAAGTGAGATGCAAAGAGATTGAAATGCAACAAAAAGAAGATGCCAAAGCTATATACAAACAGATTGAAGAATTAACAGGAAGAAAAATGCAATAAAAAACTGGATGTTTAAGATCAAAGGAAGGAGAAAAGTTAATTGAACAAGAAAGCATAAGGGAACAAAGGTCAGAATACATTAAAGATCTTTATGATGATGAACGAACAGAAGTAAATATTAGGATAATGGAGAAAAACCAGAAATACTCAAAGAAGAAATGGAAGACTTCTTGCGCAATATGAAAGCAGGAAAAGCTCCTGGACCAGATAATATAACTAAAAAAGAGATTGAAGCCATAGGTGATTTTGGAATAGATATAATTACAAAAATATTCAATGATATCTACATCATCGGATATATACCAGATGACCTGCTCAAATCAATATTCGTAGCCCTACCAAAGAAATCTGGTGCAATTGAATGCAATGATCATCGCACAATAAGCCTTATGAGTCACATGACTATGATATTACTAAGAATCATCATGTGAAGAGAGTGAAGCAAAATCAGTCCAGAAATTAGTGATGAACAGTGTGGTTTTGTTAGAGATAAAGGAACAAGCAATGCCATTTATATGATAAGATCTTTAGTAGAAAGAGCCATAGAGGTGAAAACAGATCTATACCTGTGTTTCATAGTTTATACCAAAGCATTTGACAAAGTAAATCACCAAAAAATAATCAAAATTTTAGAAGGCATAAATGTAAACAGCAAAGATCTAAGAATAATAAAGAACATGTACTGGCAACAAACAACAGCCATAAGAACTGGAAACCAATTGGGAATGTTTCAACAAATAAAACAGGGTGTTAGGCAAGTTTATGTACTGTCACCGGATTTGTTTAATATGTATAGTGAGATTATTTTAAGATCCATAAGGGACATGCCTGGAATAACAATCAGAGGTCATAATATAAATAATCTAAGGTATGCTGATGATACAGTCTTAATCGCTAAGAGTGAAAATGAGTTACAAGAAATGTTAGACATTATAGTGAAAGAAAGCAAAAATAAAGGACTCAGCCTTAATAGCAAAAAGACAGAAGTAATGTAACAACAAAGAAAAAGACATCACCTCAGTGCAAAATAAAGACAAGTGGAACAATATTAAAACAGGTAAATGAATTTAAGTATTTGGGAACTTTGTAAACCTCAGACGGAAGATGTACAACAGAGGTGAGATGCAGAGTGGCTCAGGCAAAAGCAGCTTTCCAAAAAATGAGGAAGATACTATGCAATCCATTTTTGACAATAGAAACAAGAAAAAGAGTTCTTAAATGTTATGTAGAGCCAGTCTTAACATATGGATGTGAATCATGGACAATAGGACAACAGACAAGAAAATCACTGAAGTCTGTAGAAATATGGTTTTACAGAAGAATGTTGAGGATACCATAGACAGCTAAGAAGAGTAATGAAAACGTTCTGCAAGAAGCCAAATAAAAAAGAGAGCTAATTTCCAATATTAGGAAGAAACAATCATCATTTTTTGGCCATGTAGTGAGAAGAGAATAGCTGGAATATATTGTAGCAACTGGGAAAATTGAGGGACGAAAAGATAGAGGGAAGCAAAGAGAAAAGATACCAGACAGCTTAAGGGAATGGCTTGGCAGAACGTCAACAACAGAAATGATAAATAACTGTTGAGATCGAAAGTTGTGGAGAGACATGATCACCTATGCCAGCAGGCATGGTACTTGATGATGATGATGGTTATGGAAGGCCCCAGTATCACTGCAAATGAATTAAAATCCATAATTGCTCAACCGTCCGTGTCAGTGGAATCATCCGAATTACTATCTCATCTCCCAAACAAAGAAAGGTAACTGTAGTCCCCATCATAGCAGTCTCAGCACACGGCAAAAGACATAAGGCGAACCACACAGAAAGTGAACACAACCGTCTGTTCCCTGTCATACGATAGCATTATTCATTGTAAACAATTGGAATATTGAAACACGACTAAAATGGATGAAACACGCAGCTCACGGTGTGCACAGAGCACTTAACTCAGTAGCTCCGGCAACAAGCTGGACTTGGAATATGAGGAAACTGCAACAAGGAACACTTTTCAGACATAGCCTTTAATAGTTCCTGCTGCCTATCCCCCATATTGACCGGAAGTTCACATCCTCCTGAAAATGATGATCATCATATTTTTTAAAATGTAAAGCACTTGATGATGTTAGGACATCATTTTGACTCCAAATCCAAACATATGAAACACAGTCTTCTGATTATCCCCATCGCACATCAAACAACAGATTGTAAGATCTTCCTGCAATGTGAATTTGTGAAATTATAAACCAGTTCACATGTCTACCCTCTATCTCACATTAGCCCTCATGAATCTAGACAACATCTCTCCTGACTAACATGAAACTCCAGGAGTTACCCCGCTGCTGCAATCTCATGAACAAAGCTCCATCATGTCGTCTTGTATCATTAGTGCACAGCCGGTGTAGGGATATACGGTCAGCCATCATGATGACATAGCACATACTACAATGGCTGCGCCCATAAATTACTCTAGTGAATGCAGCCAAAAACGCACGAAACACAGTACAAGATCCCTAAAGTTAAACCTTCGGTTGACTTGGCAGAGCAGTACATTTTACTGAGTTGTAACTTGTAAATAATTGACATCAAATAATTCCAATGACAGCCATTGAACAGCACTCAGTGTGTTGACGTAAACTGCATATCAACTCTAGACGGGGTAAGATCGCATTCACAACACTTGACTTGTCAAAGAGGAATTTTGTCCAGTGTACAACTCCCATCATATTAAACCCTGCCAATTCCTGCAGCGGTTGAGAGAACATGATCTTCATTCTACCATCTTAGAACCGGAAGTCCCCTTCTTAATTTATGTATTACTAGCTACAGATTACAAATTATTACAGATAGAGATGATAAAGTCACTAGAAGATTTTGGCATTGAAGTGATCACAGATATATGCAACAACATATACCACACAGGATACATAAAAAATGAACTAAAAGCATCAACTTTCATTGCACTGCCTAAAAAGAATGGTGCAGTTGAATGCAGTAATTTTAGAACAATAAGCCAAATGAGCCATGTAATACAAATCTTGATAAAAGTTATACAAGGAAGGATTCAGAATAAAATCAATATGGAATTAGAAGAGCAACAATTTGGTATTAGGAAAAACAGTAAGACAAAATAAGACATATTCTGCATGAGGATATTAATTGAAAAGTACACAGAAGTAAACAAACCAACACATGCATGCTGCATAGACTACATCAAAGCTTTTGATAGTATACACCATAAACATGTTCATTGTTGCAGTTTCCTCATATTCCAAGTCCAGCTTGTTGCCAGAGCTACTGAGTTCTCTGTGCACACCGTGAGCTGTGTGTCTCATCCGTTTTGATCGTGTTTCGATATTCCAATTGTTTACAATGAACGATGATATCATATGACAGGGAACAGTTGGCTGTGTTTACTTTCTGTACGGTTTCACCTTATGTCTTTTGGTGTGTGCTGAGACTGCTATGATGGGGACTACAGTTACCTTTCTTTGTTTGGGAGATGAGTTAGTAATTCGAATGATTCCACTGGCACGGGCGGTTGAGCAATTATGGATTTTAATTCGTTTGCAGTGATACCGGGGCCTTCCATAACCATAACACCATAAACAACTTATACTCTTCCTAAAAGATATACATCTAGATGACACAGACATATGACTAATATGTAATTTATACTGGGAACAAACAGCAATAATAAAATATAACAACGAGAACTCTACACCCATTGATATAAAAAGAAGAGTAAGACAAGGATGCATCCTATCAACAAGCTTGTTAATATGGATTTATAGAAGAATAGGAAGAAATGGATGGAAAGAAAAGAAAACAAATGATGAAGTCTTAAAACAAATTAAAATGAGAAGAAAAATACTAAATGAAATTCATCAATGCTCACTTAATGTCTTTTAAAGGTGAACAATGAAGAGACAAAGCCATTGGGTAAAAATGCAGCAGCAGAAGAAGACATGACCCTAGAAATCAAAATAGGCTTTCATTTCTAGTTGAGCACATTTCAGTTAACTCATCTGTAAAAATTTGTACTTGACTCTCAGAGTTATGTAAAATAATAACAATGATACTCATCTCATCTCTCAATGCACCATTAAAAAAAAAAATTCACCTCCCTACAATAGTTTGGGACTGACTTTGACTTTGCATTACCTGTTATTTGTTTAATCAACTAGGCAAATGAAGTGCTGGACTTATATGGCAGACCATCATCAACACCAAAATTCAAGATCAAGGTTAAATCAGGATCAGCATTGTCCCAAGACAGGATACCTGTAGATGAAAAGAGACTATTGAGTGGAGGAGAAACCCAAGATAAAAGAGAATATGCACACTTGATACTTCAAGAGAGGCTTAAAGACATTGAGAACAGGCAAAGAGATGACATTGTTAAACTCTACCTACCTTGTGTCTCAAACTATTGAATTAGTTAAATGTGGTCAAATCAAGAAACATTATGTTGTGAAAGTGTTTTGTCCCCACTTCCACAATGTTTGAGAGTTTTACAGTACTTTATTAATGTACATAGTAATCACTGTGAGAAGTGTCCAACTTTTTAGCTGGATGGCAGTGTAATCATTAAAGTGTTACACTCTTTTTCCAATTCATCTGCATGAACATGCCAATCTTTGTTAATGTGACAAATCCCTTCATGTCATATTTGATGGTTTGGCAGTTGTTTGTTTACAGTTAATTAGTGACAGTGAACACAGAGCATTATAATTAATAGCAATATGATTCTCAAAAATGTCCTTTCATTACACAGGAGTCCACAAGTTTTGTGACATTATAAGGGGAAAGTGGATCCACCATTTTCAGTTAACTGACTTCCTCCTGTTGTATTTCTAAGTCATGAAGATTGTGTTATGTCCATGCTTTTGTGGGGTCCCTGTAATTTTGAGGCAAGATGCTCACCTCAAGTTCAAATATACCTGGTTCAAATCCCATGTGGAGTTATTGAGATTTTTCTAGAGTCTTCTGATCACAGCATAAGTATCATATTTTTGTTCAATTATGCTCACCTTGTTCGAGAAACTACATATAAATTTGTGCTTTGTTGACAGAGTTTTAAAAAACACATGATGTATCTGCAAGTTATTCTTCATACCTAAGAAAGATCATCATCATGTGCCATACTGGTTGACGTAAGCGATCATGACCTTCCACAATCTTCTATCTACAGTATATTTTCTGTTGTTGATTGTTTTTCAGGCTATGACACCAAGCTATCCAGTATTTTCCCTCATTGTCATCCATGATCTCTCTTTCCCTGTATTTTGCCAGTTGTAACCAAGTATTCCAACTTTTCTCTTCTCATGATGTGCCCAAAAAATCTTGATTGTTTCTTTGTGATGTTTCTTAGGAGCTCCCTTTTTTGTGTTGGCCTCTTTGAGAATTTCCTTGTTGGTTTTTTTAGCTGTTTAAGGTACTTTCAACATTCTTCTGAGAAATCCCATCTCTATGGCCTCTAATTGTCTTTTCATTTGTTTGCTTACTGTCCATGATTCGCTTCCATAGGTCAGAATTGGTGCTATATATATCACTGATGAACTCAGTATGATATCAGTGTGATATCTGAGAAAACTTCACTTCATTTGACCTAGATTTGTTGCACAAGAGGTTATTCATTTTCTGAAATGTCTTCTAAGAAAGATAATTGGCATTCAATGAATTCAAGACTGATGCTGAAATAAGAGAAATAGCCTGACAACCTTTTATCCCATCTACTGTTATGGAAAGAACATGGACATATGTCAGGCATTTATTTAGAAGAAACAACTAATTACTAAACAGGTTCTCAAATAGGAAATATCAGGTCTGAGGAAAAGAAGACAACCTCGAGAAACATTGAAAAGAACTCTAACAAAAGAGGCAAGGTTTTCAGCTATAGACTCACTTTTTATAATCGCCCAGAATAGAGATAATGGGCGGGAAACACTACGATCCTATGTGCCATCTACCGGTACTGGAAGGATCAAGAAGTTATTCTGAGCTTCCTATTTTTGTTCTTGTCTGCCCAACAATGACAGGCTCATTCACATTTATCAAAGTTTGTGACATAGTTTACAGTAAGCTTCTCCAATGCTTTTAACTTCAGCACAGCATTGTTTTGTCTACAGGCTTTGGTTAAACCGATAGTAACTCCCATCAGTCATAGTTGACTATGGATTTTGCAGGGCCCCTAGGAAATGTTATTTTTTTCTTTTCTTTCGTAGTGAATTCTCTTTTTTATGAATCTGTCTGCTTGAATTCTTGCTTGAGTTGGAGCTTTAGTGTGTTTTTAAAGATTGCGTTCTGCAGCTATATCTTCCCATGCTGCAGGGTTTATATTCGGAATCTCATGTCATGTTTACACGTCTATAAATTGGAGTTTTGGGTGCCCCCTAGTTTTTTTGTCATCTACTAGTTGTCCATAAAGTATATCTTTTAGTATGAGGCCATCTTTCATAAGGTGATAGTTGCCAAGCCAGCGTAACCTACATTGTTTGAGCAGCGTGTAGATGTTCAGGAGGCGAGTGAGGACCTCCATGTTTGCCATTTTCTCCTTTCAAGTGATACCAAGAATACGATACTGACTCAACATATGCAATACATTTAGCCTTCTCTCTTGCTTTGCATATGTTGTCCATGATTAGTCTATTTCCAAGGCTTGCCTGGATCTCAGTCAGTTCTGATGCACTGACCTTATGCCAATAGTCAGCTATCAGTCGCTGACTGCTTTCACCTCACCCACTGCCTGGCATCTTATATACAGCAACTTAGACCTATTATTTTCTGTCACCTTATTATCTCATATTAGAATAACATTCTTCATGCCATACAGGTGAACATTTTTGTTCTGGATATTACCTTTTTTTTTTGTTGCTCTAGTTCACATTGCTGTAATGCTAAGTTGTTATGAACAATTTTAATTTTATTTTTACTCATTTTAACGTTTTTGTTTTTTTGTTAACTAGCAAAGTCCCTGAATTTTACACGAATTTCACTTTTAGCTATTTTTTTCTCCCATCAATAGTGTGCTAAGTTGTACCCTGTCATACAGGCAGATATTCTTCAACTTCAAAGGTACTCTCATTTTTTTTATCATTAAGGGTTTTGACTTTTTTGGGCAGATTTTTTTTTCCTATCAAAGTTGCCCAGGAGTAGCCATTTTTGCCTTATTCTTTTCAATCTTCAACGGCTAAGGGTTCTTTTATGTGCACAGTATGCATAAATGGGTTCCGATGGAGTCTGTATGTGGACAGTGTGTTTTGTTTTGAAATACGCCGGTTACATGCGGTGTGCTGCTTGGGTTTAGTCTTCTGTTCATGTCTGTTGTGGTTGTTTAACTTCTGACAGGCAGGTGGACAGTTCAATTCTCGTTAACTGGATATTTGTCTTCTTTTCAGTCTAGATAGACCTATCACCAATAGGTCGTTATTCTCACCATTGCGCCAGCGAATGTCTCTTTCCAACAGCAGCTTTCTCCTCCAAGTTCATTCACTGCCTTGTGAGAAGACTCAGGAGAGTTCGAAGGTTATGGGAGTAAACCCAAACAGAAAATCCAGAGGGAGGGACCCTCAGACAGTTTGTAATATCTATCTTTTGGGATCCCCTGCAGCTCAACTTTGGTTCCGAACGTATGGACCGCGTCTCTTCTTCGAAATGTGTCAAAGAGGAGCATAGAGGAGGGTAGTGTGTTTTGAGCATAGCACTATCTCCATATTATTGGCCCAGGCATAGCAAGCAAGATGTCAGTTCCATCCCCGCTATGGCACAGCAAAAGGAAAACACTATCTATCATACTTGGCACATGAACCATTAGGACCATGTGTCCTGGATTAAATAACACTCAACTCATGCAACTTGCAGAGAAGAAGAAGAAGACTTTCCTGACATTAAAGAATTACCCATGCCAGGAAACAAAAGACAAATTCAAACAAGCAAGAACAGAAGTACGACGGGAATCAAAGAGATGTGCGAACCTGTACGGGTCAAATCTATGCTCTACAATCCAGAAAGCTGCTGAGCTGGGCAATTCACAAACTATGTATAACAATATTAAGATTGCTCTAGGCCCAAACATCTAAAAAAATTGCCTCCTTAAAATATGCAAGCAGTGAGCCTATCAGTGACAAAACTAAACAGCTGGAAAGATGGGTCAAACATTACTCAAGCTTCTATTCTGTAGACAGACCAGCAAGCCCACTCCTAGACCAGCTAGTCCCAAAATACTCAGTGCTGACTGAACTGGACAATGAACCTGCTGAGAAGGAACTTCATGATGTCATCCACGACCTCTCAAGTGGAAAACCTTCTGGTAATGACAAATATTGTATGGTGAACTTAAAGACGGAAGGAGACCAAAGGGCAGACCAGTGCTGAGATAGAACGATGTTTGCAGGGTTACTTGAGGGAATTCTCTATCAGTGAAAGAAACTGGGAAAATCTGGCTGCAGATTGTTGCACATGAAGAAAAAAAAAAATAGCAACTTTTGATGCAGTGCTAATATCAAATTCAGAAAACAAAAGATGCAGGAGAAAGGAGATGAGACCAGACACTACGAATACATCTTGTTCATTCTGCGGATAGATCTGTCTATCCAACATTGGCAGATTCAGCCATGAGAGAAGCTGTTCAGTAAAGCATCCAGCATAAGACAAATATTTTTACCAAAATACTGACTTATCATGATTGCTTGCTACCAACTGTCTGTCAAGATGTCAAAGGCCATTTACAGTATGCATAAGGGATCTCCTGTTTTGTGTGTCATTATTTGAGAGGGCTAGACATCAGATCTCACCAACTAGAAATGAGGGGAGGCTAAAGCCACAAAGAAACCATAGACTTTATTTGTGAAAAATTCCCCAGACTGTGTTGGAAATCAAACCCAGGACCTTCTTGTCCAGAAGCCAACATCTTACCTCTAGATCACCCAGCCCCTACCCCGACATTTTAACAATACAACTCACTTTCTCCCCTACTTTGGTTTCTTCTGATTATTTTATTGATGTGAATAAAACTGTGATGTAAATATGTTCATATATCCAACATCGTTGTTTTTAAAGCAGCAGAAACATACAGCACATATACCCTGCTAGACCTACGTCATTTGAGATGGCTGGAACACATGACAACCTGGTACTTTTTTATCAAAGTAGAGAGTATTGAATTTATTCTGTAGAATTTGTTAATAAATACTGTTTTATTATTAAAGGCATATATATATTTATCTGACAGGTAAATAGACCTTTTGTTCTACTTATCAAAGTGTGATAAATAGGTCAACTTGATTATGTCATTAAGAAAATATGTATTTACATAATTACTGAAGCAACAATGAGTGTGTTGGTGATACTGTGTGTGGGGATGGGTGGGTAACAGGGTTGATCAGGTCAATATTTATCAATGGAGTTATGTAGATTTTGTGTAATGATGGATTATAATACAGTTCTGCTGGACATAGCTCAGTGGGGTGTAATTGCTTTATAGGAAATTAGCAAGAGTAACACATACCGTACATCACTTTAAGGAGAATACTAGCATAACGACACACAATAAGGGTCACCGAAATGACCAGTGGGCAGGAAATGCCACATAAATTATAAAGAGCTAGATCCTATGGCACATGGTCAAAGACAAATATAAGATGACCAAAACCAAGCAATAAGAATAGTAGATTGTAGCCCCATCTGACAGGAGATCGGTAGACAAAAAATGGCTCTTGGCCAGTCTAGAGAGATCCATTGAGGGAAAAAGACACATTATTCAGTCAGCCAATGTAATTAAGTCACCTCATTTGATAGACTGTACCGTGTCGTACATCATGAAGGACAAGTTCTGGTTATCTACGAAATGTGAGTAGATAGCTAGAAACAGTAATAAGTGTTAAGTTGATCAAGAGAACCTAAGATGAGTATTCAAATAGATTACAACCCAAACAGTTGAGAGTAAGAATGGGTTAGAACCAAGTCACTTAGGAATTTGATTGTCTAGCATTCAATAGGAGAATGTTTGGAGGAATTTCTGTGTGGTATTTCAGAATGAGGTCGATGAGCATGACTTTTCCACAAACTTTATATTTTTTTGTTTGATTATTAATAAATGTCGAGGAGGGCAGTCTCAAGAAATTACTTGAATTTTCAGTTGCTCATCCAGTGTCACAGAGTTTGTTGATTAGCGGACTAAAACAAAGGAAATACTAAATAGCACCAGAAACCACTATATAAAGATTGAAAGCAAACATCAAAAGAATGCATGTCATGGCCTACTAGCATAATAAGAGCATGTTTGGTTTCTGAATCACTTCCATATGCACTGTCTAGTGAAGTGCTAAATGCAAGATATGCAAGTCAGATTATCTACAAAAGAAACTATGCAAGGGCAGATCTATATGAAAGGGGCAGAAGTTCATATTGTGGACAAAAGAAAAGATTCAAGGACATGCTACTGAGTTCATTAAAATGTTGTATTATCTGCCCTATACTTGGTGAACATTGCTGCTAATTGCTGAGTACAATGAAACAAGATTACTAATGGTACAACAATCTATGAGGAAAAAATTAATAAATGACACAATCCTGAATCAATCACTTTCCAAGTCAAACTTTAACACTTTCTGTATGTTTCAAAGCACTGTACGTCATGCTGATTTCGGTTACATACATATAGCAGTAGAGTGTGTCACTGTCAATTTGATTCATGTAAACCTTCATCAAACCATATTCATTTTACATGTCTTGTATCATCTTCTATCTATCTATCTATTGACCTTACGAGACGTAGCCGGCCTAGGGCATAGTCCCAGATACTCTTTCTCTTATCTAAATTTTTATAATTAAATTTGGTATTATCTTGGTATTGGTGAAATCTAATTCCTTGTTCAATTATCTAAAAACTCATATATAATATGTTATGTGTTAGATAAATATGAAGCATGTAGATTGATGGGAGCCACGATAGCTCAGTGGTTAGTGAATGGATTACAAAGGACAAGGGGTAGGGTTCAATCCCAACCGACGGCTTCCGGGTTCACCCAGCCTTAAATGGGTACCGGATTTTTTTCTGGGAAAGTAAAGCAGCATGGGCGTAATACCGACCACATTATCCCAAAAATCATGTGCCAAAGGTCTGTAAAATTTATGGTCACTAAAACCATATTCCCTGTACGCTACTTGGCGTGACGGGGGTATTTTACTTTTTTTTTAAAATGTAGATTGATATTTAAAACCGTGAAAAATATTGTCTCTAAAATCTCTGCTGCTGCATTGACAAAAATCTTCTGTACTGAAGAGTTAACACCACATCCTCCTCTTGTGTTTATGCTTTTGAACTTAGAAAATGCAGAAGTTAATTCTCTCCTTACATTATTAAATCTGTTTTTATTCCTAATTGCAGTTTTACTTCACTGCAAAGAGAATTAATCTTACAAATATATTATCTGTCAGATCCTTGTTTATCACAGTCTTTAACAAATTCTTCCTTTTGTCCCTTCTGTCTTTTAAAAATTATAATCTTCCAGTTCTGTTCATGTCTTCCAAGTCACCCGTTATATTTATTTCTCTTCTCTGTGTTCCTCTTTTCTTCCTTTGTTTCTCCTTTATAATAGATTCATAACAAATTTTATTACAATGCTTTTAGATGGTTCAATGTCTTTTTTTACCTGTTGCATTAATGTTTTTCAACTGCTGTTTCCTCATTTGTTTGGTGAATTCAGTTACCTCAGTTATTTAGTGGATCCATCTGTCATGACTCTTCTATTTCAAATGGTCATGACACCAAAAATGTCATGTGGTCGTGACTGGTTACAGCAACAAAAATGCCATGGTTTGGTTATGGTGAAAATGTTGTGCCCCAGTATAGCTCACTAGCTATATTTAAATTATCATGACATCAGCAATGTTGCTACAGAAAAATGTTGTAACTTTGAGCTTCTTTAGCTATAACGACATCGCACAATTTGCATTTCAATCTCTGCATCCAAAATTCGCCATGGTATGATAATATTGTATATTAATGCATTGTCCATTGTGATCAACTGATTGTAACTTCAGAACAACAAAGAGTTCATAGGTCTTAATTGAAGGTAGATTCATTATATCACAGGTTGGATAGTCATTCATCCAGCTAGCAGAAAATCTATCACTCTCTAATATATTTACTCTACTTGCAATATTGAAAATCCCATGTTTCATCTATCAAATGTCAATTTCTATATAAGGCATATCCTTTCTCTCCATTCCTCAACATAACTTGCACTCACAATGCAATTAAATAAGTCAAAGGAAAACTCCTGTCAAGTATGAGTGACAACTATTTAATATGAAATAACAACATGATGACCTCCATTCTCACACTTGCACTTCTATCTATGGTTAGCCTCAATCTAATATATTTTCAAACCATTCTATTTTCATAAGTCCTTTGTACCATCTCTATTAACTACTCTAATCTTCTAATAACTTTTATTTTAGATGTTGGCCTCCCTTCACTATTGTTCTAAGTAAACTGACATCACCTAGATGATGTTAACCTGTCTCTTGCAGCTGACTTTCCAATACATAAATGCTCAGCTTGAATCATGGATCTTCAAGATTAAATGTACTCTTTCCCTTGTCAACTATCTCATGTGACTCTCAAGTCACCTGAACTATTTAAAACTTGCAGATTTCATGCCTCTCAATAACTCACATAGGATTTTGACCCTTCCCCAGACTTAATTCACCTCACCATTGTGGGCAATCTTTTGTATATTGTTAATTTAACTCATGTCATCCCTGTCATCCAGGGTATTTGCCACTGTTTTCTGTCATTTGATGAATCCATTCAGTGTGTTAGCTATTGTTTCTTCTGTTCTTCCAGTGCAGAGAAGTCAATAAGATGTGTTTAATTGTTACCTTTTCCAGCCTTTTGTTCTATGTATTTGTATAATTATATTTACTCCAATGTTGATTATTTCTGTCATTGTAATTAGAAAGATAATATTGCCACATACACTTTATGGGTTTGTTCTGCAAGCCATTACAAAGAAGAGTAAAGCCTATTCTGAAATGAATGTCTAGTTTGAAAATTAAGCAGTTACTGTTGCCATCTAGTGGGTTTCAGAGAGTATTCTCAATGGGGTAGTCATCATTCCATATAAAAATATATATCTGGTATGAACAGATGATATAAATATTTTGTTGTTTAGTGGTTAGAGGGGAGTTTCTTAACCATCAGGGAAAAGAAGGCCATGGGAGAACACCTAAATAAAAACTCTAGCTCAGGTGGTGGCCTGGCAGGCACCCACTTTACAAGAAGAAAACTCCTGTCAACCCAAAATCCAACCTACAGAAAATGGAATGTACAGGCTTGGGGTAAATCAGGACACATCCTAAACACAAATATCGACCATGTGACTGACTCAAGGCACAGTGTTATTTATATCATTCCCATTATGGCAAAAGTACAGAAGATCAAAAAACATAAATGGAGAAGAAAATCTGGAAAGATTTTAATGGATCTACTGTCCTGTGCTGGAGTTTATGGAAACAAACAAATTGATAAGCTGTTCCAAAAGTGGCAGGGACTATGAAAATGCACAATGGCAATTGTATAAAAGATACTGACAATGCTATTGACATGATAAGTCCTGAGACCTATAATTTAGGATACAATATCCAATAAGTATGTTAACACAAATATGGCAAACCAGATGCACACACAACTAGCAAATTAACCCTAGATTATAACACCTTCATAAAATTTACGAACTCAAAATATGTTCTTTTGGAATTCAACAGTTTGCCCCTAGCAAAAATTTGCCCCTCTTCTTATACTGTCCTAAATATTGCTTTTGGTGATCTCTGAGTGTTTGATTTGTTTTCTTTGATGTTGGATTTTATTTTTTTTAAGCACTGATGTGTGCTTCATAAAATTTATAAAGGTGTTATTATATGAACGCATTTTTTTCCCCCATAAAATTCGCCAATTTTCAAGAAATTCCTTTTTTTCTAATGATGGGGCAATTTCTTCAGCTGTCGGCGAGATATCAAACAAACCTTTGTAACACGGCATAGGCAGCAAATGAAGCTAAGAAGTAGCCAAACATATGGCCCGAATGATGGATCATGTGAATAGACCTTACACCTAGCCATGCATTCAACTTTCAGGTTATAAATTTATTACCAGCCAAGAAATGATTACCGTATCCAATTGCTGCATCTCTCCTAGTGTAAACACACAGCTGTGTAGCAAAAGTTCAAATAATATATTATTTTTGGAACTCAAAATGTAACATTTAGTGTTTGTAAATTTTAAGGTGTTGTGAAAACGTGATTCACGGATCGGTGACATAATCTAGGGAATCCTTCAATGTGTACACACTTGTCACCCACTCAATGTGACTGATAACTATTGATTTGCCTAGAATGCTATGATGTCATTTCTAACAAAAAGTAACAAGAATCAGCAAGTTAGATGCCCATTTCAACTCAAGAACCAAAATTGTTCTGCAAAGCCAGTCTTCTAATCATTGTGTAGCACCAATGTCAAAACTGCCATAGTACAATTATTATACATCAAGGTACAGTTATTATTTGTCATGGCACAGCTTACAACTGTTATGGTGATGATATTTGACAGGGCACAGCTTACAACTGTTACGGTGATGATATTTGACAGGGCACAGCTTACAACTGTTATGGTGATGATATTTGACAGGGCACAGCTTACAACTGTTATGGTGATGATATTTGACAGGGTACAGCTAATGCTTGTCATGTGAGAACGATGCCACTGATTCTACCTAATAGCTCAGGACAAAACAAACAATTGTAGATCATATTGGTTATTGGTTATGGAAGGCCTCGGTCTCACAGCAAACGAATTAAAATCCATAATTGCTCAACCGCCCGTGCCAGTGGAATCATCCGAATTACTAACTCATCTCCCAAACAAAGAAAGGTAACTGTAGTCCCCATCGTAGCAGTCTCAGCACACGCCAAAAGACATAAGGCGAAACCGCGCAGAAAGTGAACACAGCCAACTGTTCCCCGTCATACGATATCATAATTCATCGTAAACAAGCGGGATATCGAAGCAGGATCAAAATGGATGAGACACACAGCTCACGGTGTGCACAGAGCACTTAACTCAGTAGCTCCTGCAACAAGCCGGACTTGGAATATGAGGAAACTGCAAGAAGGAACACTTTTCAGACATAGCCTTCAATGGTTCCTGCCGCCTATCCACCATATACCATGGGAGTTCACGTCCTCCCGAAAATGATGATCGTCATAGCACTTGATGATGTTAGGCCGTCATTGATGACTCCAATTCCAAACATATAGACACACAGTGGTGGTAAGTTATCATTTCCAATCCAACAGAAGCCCCATAACCTGTAGTTAGTAAAACCACAGAGAGAATATGATTTTGTGACCTTCACTGATTCACTCTTGGATGTGAATGTGTAGTTTACACAAGAGGAGAAGTTTTCAACTACAGTGATCCCATTTAAGGCAATTCTGGGATAGCAAGGCAAGTCTCCTTTATAGCAGCAGAACTTGATGTTCTCCGCTCCCTTCTTGTAGCTGCCGCCACACGATTCTGATGTCTCATTAACTTGGACATCATTCAAGAACAATGTCAGATTAACATTCCATAGATATGGCTCTGCTGATGAAATGCTTGGTGCAGCAGTTGTATCAATCATACTGGAGGCTCCTGGTTTGTGGTCATTAATATCACAGACGGCATATGATGTTATATTCAGTATTTCTTTCTGGGGTGTAAATATGTGGCACACACATGGAGAGTGGTTTGTGGTCAGAGTAATCCCATTAAAGGCAATTCTAGGGTAGCATGGCATAGCTGTTTCAGAACAGCACAATCATGTGATGTTTTCTGTGTTCGCTATAAAACTGCTGCTGCTACCCAATCCTGACCAATTATAGGTGTGGACATTATTCACTTGCAATGACAAAACTGCTTTGTTTACATCATAAACCTCTGGAAGCGAATCATTTATGGGACTAATAGTACAATTTATTCTTCCATAGGGGATATCTTCATTGAGTCCCCAAAAAAAGGTCTTTGGTTAAAAAGCACATATGCTTTGAGTTAAACACACAATGAGCCCACTTCATAGATTCAAAATGATCCTTGCCAATGCCATCCGTTTGCACAAGTTGTAAGTTCCTTAGCTACCAACGTCACAAACGTCTGAAACGAAGCCATCCAATTAACGACTTTATCTTTAGCGAAGGTTAACGAACTGTGAACAAACATTTATGTTCAAACCCTTGAAAACATTTTCAAAAATCAGCCAACTCGCTGCAATAATATATATCGTGTTGTTCAATGTAAACATTGCTTAGTCCATAGCTCGAATATAAATAAGCTGCCATTTTGGTGCGTCCCATGACGTCATCTCCACCAGATCATATTTTATGTGTTATCAATTTATTGTTATCCCTACTGACAAAATGAAGAACAATTGTCTTCTGATATATTAATAATTTCAGCTGTTAGCTGAATTTGTATCTGGGACAAAGAAGAATTGACTTTCACCTTTTTCCCCTTCTGGTTTCTGTTCTGCCTAAAGCTGTATAAAGTATTTTTTATGATATTTCTGATACTCAGTTACCATTTGGTACCAAAAAATAATCGATACAAAATGTGAGTAAAAGCATATTATGTATTTCACATCCTGTTTGCTGCTAATAACAGCAGCATATGAAAATGATGCTATAAAATCAGAAATGAAGACGAGCAATAAAACAAACTAATCACTTGATGTACTGTACACAAAACCTTCCATTTATCTAGTGGCGCTAACCAGTATCTCAATTATTTATATTTCTCCTATGAAACCATAAACTTCACACTGGCATGTTCTTTAAAACATTTTTTTCCCAGTTTTCTTCCACAAAATGGAAATAAAATAATTCTGTTTCTCTACTGATGTCTTTTATACATTGTGATGTTTGAACGTCTCTATAAAGATTCCTGTGTGTTACCAGGGCCTCATTATAAGGGAAGTAAAGAATAGTGACACTGTGACCTTCCAGGCATGTCGTAAGAGGCGACTAAGGAGGTTGATCGATGGCTTGACAAGCTGTCATTGTAAAAAGTATTGTTATGGAAACAGCGCCATAGATTTTAGAAGTGGTGATCTCTGCAATATGTGCCCCTGTGGCATGCAAGGTTTCTGTTTTTGAGATTGAGGTTCTGCCCTATGTGCCGTCTTCGGCTCGAAAGGACAATAGATAGATAGAAATTAGTCACCACTTTCTCTATTACTGTGTGAAAGTTTAATGGGTAAATATGTTACTCTCACACATAGTAGATGGCAAATAATGAGCTCAGGTCGACCTTGCATGCACAAACTACTGCAATGTAGAAATCATATTATTGATGGAAAGGAGAAGGAATGATATATATGGAGTAAATTATATATATATATATATATATATATATATATATATATATATATATATATATATATATATATATATATATATTATATATATATATATATATATATGGAGTAAAGGCATCAAGATGCACAGAGATGCGAAGCTGCTGTAGAGCGATGATAACAATGACAATTTTTTAAAAAAGGAGAAAAATGTGGTATGATAACAGCTTTACACAGGTGAGAAACAAAACAAAAGCTGATGTTTCAGCCAAGTAGGCCTTCAGCTGGAACAATAAACAACAACACAAAAATATAAATAATGATACATACAAAAATCTAACTACATGGCGATAATATGCCAGCATTGCCAGATGACACATGTGGGCGAGTCTGGACGATGCCTGACTGACAGATTTTGTGAGCATCTTCATGATATTTAGCAAAAGACTGGCAGCCTGGTGTCGGCACATTTCTACTCCCCAGGATAAACCAGACATGCAAGTCACTGGCATTGTCTTGTGTCATTCAAGCAATGGCAGCCGGTTCGCCCTTGAGAATCGTTTCATTGCCCAGTTAGGTTTGCTTTATCCCCCAAGGCATGAACATATCGCTCTCATACACATAGGACACCTACCACACATTTCTTACCCCCATGTGCTACCGCACCTATACATACGAGTATATGTATCTTTGTCTGCATATGTATTGGCACATTTGGAAACCTTCAGGTTTTCTTTTGTGTGCTTTGTGGAAATATATACAGACTTATGCTTGTAAGCAAGTATGGTTATGTACATATGCTATTTTGCACATGTGTTTGGTGTGCACACCCATAGTTAGATATACACAGTTTTATACGTATCTTGTACCCACCTCCCCATATTTTTAGAACCCTTCTCATTTATTTCTCACCTGACTGCCTGGTCAGTGAGATATATAGGTGGTCAGCCAGCCCACCAATTTTAGTTCAGTCAGTGGATGACCAAGCTCTGGACCCGCAGGGAAGTGACTATTTTCCTTTTTCTCTTTCTTGACTATCTAGCATATTAATGCCATGTAGTTAGATTTCTGTGTATATCCTTATATATATTTTTGTGTTGTTTGTTGTTCCAGCTGAAGGCCTACTTGGCCAAAACGTCGACTTTTGTTTTGTTTCTCACCTATGTAAAGCTGTTACCATACCACTTTTTACTACTTCTTTTAAAAATTGTCATTATATATATATACTTACTTGTTACCATTTCCTCCTATCTGCCATTTTACTACCTCTTTCAGACACACTAGCAGGATCCTACTACTTAGATCGTACCCCTTGGGGCCATCTAGTCTTCTATAATCCCTATTATGCACAATGTAGCCAGTGGTGCAGCCATCTTCTTTGGTTTGTTCACACCTTTGTCATTCCTGGTGGACTGACACACTGTGTTATACAGTTCCTTATCTAGCTCATACCCACCTCCTCTCATCAGTATCACACCTTTGTCATTCCTGGTGGACTGACACACTGTGTTATACAGTTCCTTATCTAGCTCATACCCACCCACTCTCATCAGTATCACAGCTTTGTCATTCCTGGTGGACTGACACACTGTGTTATACAGTTCCTTATCTAGCTCATACCCACCTCCTCTCATCAGTATCACAGCTTTGTCATTCACACCCTCAGTCAACATATTCTTTTCTCCCCTGCACCACCAACTCTTATCATGCGGCTGGGGCCTCTCCTCACCTTCTCTCTAATTTACATCTGTTGACTCCCAGTCGTATGCAGATTGGAGCTTCAGGTTACATTTCCAGCTGTGTTTTTAAATTACATTTTTATTTAATTCCTATTTTTAATTAATGATTTTCCTGTAATGTAGTACTTTCCCCTCTCGATTTGTCTTCTCTTTTCCCTTCACTTTCTATTTCAGATCCACTAGTCTTGGTTACTTTAGAACATGTATTTTAGTTATTCTTTCTTTCATTGTTTGTGTATTCTGAAGGATGCCGCAGGTACCCTGAAACGCCATGATTTTGTTTTGTTCCTTTTTTCTAAAGCTATCATCATACTTTGTAGGAGTGCATATTATACCCTACCACTTGCTCCCTGCTACCAGCTTTACCACAGCACTGCAATTATTTGCCTGTTCCCTGTGATTTTATTCTGTCTCTTGCCTTGATAGTGCACTTTGTCATAGGTTTACCTGTCCATTTTTTTAATGTTATCAGTCTACTTTAGTTTTCAAATGCCTCTGCCTTGTCTACCTTACACTTTCCCCCCAAGATGGCTTTTAGTAGAGTATTTTGTCTCTTCATATGTCCCAAGAATTTCAGTTGTCTTTTTAAAATTGTGTTAATAGCTCATTTTTATTATTTTCAGCTAAATCAAAACTTCAGTTTGTTTTCTTTTCCTTCCATTCAAATTTTCCCCATTTTTATATAAATCCACATTTCAAAGGCTTATATTTTCTGCTCTGTTTTAATGTCCATGTTTCTGCACTATATAGGTGTGTTGAGTAGATATAACATTTTATTATTAATAATTTTAGTTCTATGTTATTTGCTTTGATGTGAGTTATATTTTACATGTTAAAATTGCTTTTTTGTAATCCCTATACTTTTGTTTATTTCTGCTTTACATATTCTTTTACTTGTTTTAACATGTTCAAAATAGCTATATTCTTGAACTCTTTCTAGGTTCTTTCCACCTACTTTGACAGCCTTTGGTTAATGGAAGGCCCCAGTATCACTGCAAATTAAAATCCATAATTGCTCAACCGCCCATGGAATCATCCAAATTACTAACTCATCTCCCAAACAAAGAAAGGTAGCTGTAGTCCCCATCATAGCAGTCTCAGCACACGCCAAAAGACATAAGGCGAAACCGCACAGAAAGTGAAGACAGCTAACTGTTCCCTGTCATACGATATCATCATTCATCGTAAACAATTGGAATATCGAAACAGGATCAAAACGGATGAAACACACACTACTTTGATATCAACTTGTAGTTTTGTGTTTTATTATCTCTATTTAAAATCATTGTTTTAGTCTTTTTAATATTTAGATAATAGATAGATATATTCTTTTCTTGTCTTATTTATTTTGTTAACTAATTGTCTTCTGAATTTTCTGCCAGTAATATGGAAATAAATAGAAAATAAACTGGAAGCATTTGAAAACAAATTCCTCAGGAAAATACTTTGTATTCCATGAAAAAAAGACTAGTGCAGAAATAAGAGAAATGACAAAGCATCCAAAAATATCATCTATAATCAAGAGAGAAAGGTGGTCATATCTCGGTCATGTGATGAGAATAATTCAAAAGAATCTCAAAGCAGGCCCTCAAATGGGAACTAGCAGGTAAAAGAAAAAGAGACTAACCTTGAGAAACACTAAAAACAACATTAAAACGAGAGGCAACAGCTCCCTCCCGGAGATTGAGCAACTCACCAAGAACAGAGCTCTGTGGCAAGACACAATGCAGATCCTGTGCAAGGTTTGACAGTTGAAAGTTTGTCAGACACAAGACTCTAGAATTCCTGCCCTATGTGCTGTCTTCAGTTTGAAAGGACCTTAGATAGAATATGGAAACCTCAACTCAAAAATAAGAAAGAAATTAGAATCAAAATGACAAAGGCAGCCATGACTTTCAGAAACCTTGATAAAATATGGAAATGACAATTACTAAGCACAAAAGTAAAGCTCACAATTTTCAATTCAAATGTATTATCCACTCTTACTTACGCATGTGAGAACTGGAAAACAACTACAGAAATAGAAAATAAATGCCCCAGGAAAATACTTTATATACCATGGAATGAATTCAAGACTAGTGCAGAAATAAGAGAAATGACAAACTATTAAAAAATGTCATCTATAAAGCAAGAGAAAAAGGTGGTCATATGTTGGGCATGTGATGAGAAGAGACAAAAGAATCTCAAAGTAAGCCCTCAAATGGGAATCAGATGATAAAAGAAAAAGAGGGTGACCTGAAAAAAACTAAAAAGAACATGAGGCAAGAAACAACAGCAGGCATCAGCTTCCTCACCGAGATTGAACGACTAGCCCAGAACATAGTCATGTGACGAGATACAATGTGGGTCCTGTATAAAGTTTGACACTTGATAACAAAGATTGTTGGACACAAGTGTCTAGAATTTCTGTCAAATGTACCATCTTTGGTTCGAAAGAACAATAAAGAGACAGAGACAGAATATATGATAAATCTAAATCATCAGACATTGGAAAGAGTAGGTCACTATATATATCTTGGGAGTAATATAGATCAAGAAGGTGAAAAAAAGAATATCAAAATAAATATAAAATCAGAAGCAGGATAACAGAAAATGCCTAAAAAGAATACTATGAGTACAATGGAATGACTTCAAGACAAATATAGAAATAAGAGAAATGGCCATGCAACCAAGCCTCATCTACAATTAGGAGAGAAGGTCATATGTCAGACATGTGTAGAAAAGAGACAACAAGAGAATTCCAAAGCAAATTCTCCTCTCTGGAAACATCAGGATACAGAAAAAGAGGAAGACCTAGAGAGACACTAAAAAGAAAACTTATAAGAGAAGAAAATTGGCAGGCATAGACTCATTGTATAAGATCAAACATCTCGCCAAGAATAGAGATGGATGGCAAAAAACACTATGAGCCCAATGCGACAACTAGTAGCGTTGGATGGATCAAGATAAAAAATATGGTATCATCAGCATATCTTAAATTATTACTTATGTATCTTTTGATAGAGTACACCACAAACAACTTATAGAATGCCTAAAAGAAATACATCTGGATGACATGGACATACGACTAATATGTAATCTATACTGGGAGCAAAGAGCAATAATAAAATATAACAAAGAGAACTCTACACCCATTGATATAAAAAGAGGAGTAAGACAGGGATGCATCCTATCACCAAGCTTGTTCAATCTATACACTGAGAAAATCTTTAAAAACATCACAGAGATGCCAGGCCTAAACATTAATGGAAAGATAATCAATAACCTAAGATATGCTGACGATACTGTACTACTAGCAGAAAATCCTAATGATCTACAACAATTACTTAATGAAATAAACATGACAAGCAAAAAATATGGACTAGATATGAATATCAAAAAGACTAAAACTATGATCATAAACAAAGAAAATACTCAAAACCCACAAGTGGATATCAAAATTGAAGGAATAGACCTGGAGACAGTTCAGAACTACAACTACCTTGGACATACTATAACCAGTGATGGAAAATGTAAAACTGAAATAAACAAAAGAATAGGAATGACAAAAAGTAATTTTAATGTCATGAAGAACATAACATTAAAACAAATAACACTTCTTCTCAACATTCCTATCTGGTGCAGAAACATGGACATTTCACAAGAAAACAGAACAGAGAATTGAAGCCTTTGAAATGTGGATATATAGAAGAATAGGTAGAATTGAATGGAAGGAAAAGAAAACAAACGATGAAGTCTTAAAACAACTAAAAATGAAAAGAGAACTACTAAACATAATTCAAACAAGACAAATGCGATTTTTGGGCTATGTTAAAAGACAACAGCCTACTAAAAGTAATCCTGAAGGGGAAAATACAATGTAAAAGAGGCAGAGGCAGACCAAGACTAACATGGACGAGTAACATCAAAAGATGGACAAACCATCCTATGACAACCTGCACCATCAAAGCAAGAGACAGAGCAGAATGGCGCTCCATGGTAGCCAACCTTCGTTGCGGAGATGGCACTCAATGATGATCTATTAATGTTTAGACTTGGCATCTCCATGTCTTTAAAGATATGCTCAGTGGTTGAATAAACATGGATATTGTATGCAGCCCTGTCTTACTCATCTTGTAATATCAATAAGAAGTGTTGAGTTCTCATTGTTGTATTCTATGATAGCAGTTTGTTCCTTGTATAAATTACATATCAGTCTTAATTCTGCATCATCTAGATGTATATCTTTTTCAGACATTCTGTTAGTTGTTTATGACGTATTCTACTCTATTTAAACAACAATTATTATTTGTGTCATAATATTTTTGTCTTATGCTTAAGTTTGTACTGGTTTTTTTTTTTTTTGGTAATAAGTTATTTCAGTCTACATAGTCTCAGCTGTTCCACTGAAAATTGTAGATCTAGGTTTTTGATGAAAAGAATAATTAGATATGTTATAAGTTTGACACAGTCATCAACTGAGTAAAGTGAATCCACTGACCTAATCCTCCAGTAGTACTGGACACTGAAAGAGCCAACAGGCTGCCTTCAAGGGCACTTATAGTGGCAGTGCTGTGCTTAACAAGAAAAAGAAAGGTATAGGGAGGTTTCTCTATGATCACATATGATTGATAAGTGATGAGTTATGTGACTTCAATAATTGGAGTCAAGCTAAGCACAAGTTGGATAGCAGATGACTTGGAGAACAGATCAGAAGTGTATATTACCAGTAAGCAAGTTACAGAAACTATTATTTCATTGGGAAAATAGTGAGTAGTTGTGGATTTCACTTCACTACAGCAATGTGTTTCACTTTTTCAATCAGTAGTCATTAGTGTGTGTGTAAATTGAAGAATTTACTGCTGCTCTACCAATCACTGTTAAGCATGATGAGCTAACATTAGTCATTTTGTTAACAATTTCCAAAGGCTTAGTGTCACCACGACAAAATGCCCTGCCCAAAGAACTATTGTAGTCAAATTGGCATTGTTCATAGTCAACAATGTAACATGGTATGTTCACAGATTCAATTAAACAGAATGTTCAGCTTCATAGATACTCAACATCCAATGGTTATCAAAAATGCACAGTGAAATACAAAGAGCAATAATGTTTTACAATTCAATTGTCTCACAGTTTTACAATCAACTTGAATCTCAGAAACTCTGCCCCAAACCTGGCTATAATCATTTGGTTTCACTATGTTTAAGGCATTTGATCTATCAATTATGAATAAACATCTCAGTATCTAAAACATGTAGCAAATGTCAGGTGTTGGGGCCACATCTTTCACAAAGCTTTGTAAATTGTCCATAATGCATTCATAAAAAAAATAAGAAAAAGTAGACAGTGTTGAGCTAAGAAATCAAAGTCTGGGATAGCTGCAAGATTATGTCAGATATTGGAGTCTGAGCAAACATAAAACCCTCACTACATCTATTGATGACTACCACTACCAAGCTTGGAAACAAAACATTATTTTGTGAACACAAGCTGTTGCACTTGACCTAATTCTGAATAGTTCTCTGAGAACATTTTTCATTATCTAAATAGCCACTTGATAATGATATATTTAACTAAAAGTATTATAAGAAAATATTGGAAATGATAAGAGATGATAGTGAAGAATCTACATCATGGCATTCTGGGCAAATCCATAGGTGTTCCACCTCCCTTAGCAGACAACAAAGTGGGTCTATAATGATCATTCCCACAGCAAACTGGTTGTATTATGTATGCCTCAAACTTCCTCATTATTTTGTGCTCAGTTTCAAATTTTCACAATCTAAAGAAATTAGACTGATCAATTAGTCACATTTTCCAACAAGCATGTAGACAATGCCTCCAGTATCTTTCATACTTAGGATCCCCTCTTCTAGAACATTCTAAGCCCACACAATCTCTCTGACCCCTTCATGACCAAGAAGGGTCATATCCACACCAGTTACTGAAGTATTCAGCCATCTATGTCAACCACTCATATCACTGCAAACCATTTTGAAACTTCCTCAACATCATAAAAAATCTGGCATCATTGCAGTCATTACTGGAGTGTCAGATAACCATCTTATAGTTGCAGCCACTGCCTCAGTCCTCATCCATGAGGCAGTAGTGGAAAGTACAGGCTTGATGTTTCTCTGCAACAATTCTGCCTCTCATTCTGATAGTAACCATGCATTCTCTCGCATTCATAAACATCACTGCAACATTCTCAGCAGCATTTTCTGATATCAAATGTTTAATATCTAGACATTTTGTCCAGGATGATAAAAACTCAGCAATAATGAGATTTGCTGTCTCCAGTATTGACTCATTCATCTCTTTGACAACAGATGCTACTGTACTGACGTGCCCAATCATCTTCTCTCTATGATCTCAAGAAATCATATCAATATGTTGCACCTTCTACATCATTTATATGGCTTCATAGGTCTAAATTTGTCTACTAGAAAATTATGTTAACCAGGCTGCAATGTTTGAAATGTGTCACCTGTTTCATGATGTATTTCATCTTTTCTCAACTACAGCAATTTCACATCTTATCAAGTACTATGTTATTATCAACAGAACAACTGTTGTTTTAAAACATGTCTTTATTAACATCACTGGAAAATAAATAATTTTCCTAATGTAAAGGCAGTACAACAGTCTATAATGCATTACAAGTATGAGGGTTTTTCATCTCACAACACATTACAGAACTATAATGTGGTCATCTGTCTTCCTCAGTGTCTCAAACCCACAAGGTAGGTGCTAATTTTTGCAAGCTGGTATGGCTAAATGTAATGTACTGTTCAGAAACAAATACTTTGTCTTTGAATCATGAAGGTTCCCAACCTCTTTGCAGGATATCAAACACAAATCAGCTCTTAATATTGATTTAAAATGGACAACCCAGCACATCCTTTCTTATTACTTCAGCAAAAAGCGATGTAAGATCATAATGATTGTTCCCTTTATATATCCCACTAATGCAGACTTTATGTATAAAATATGTACAGAGCATTTACAGCCAAAACCAGGTCAACATAACCTGTGTCTGTGTATGGTACAGTTATCACAAACAAGAATACATGGTGTATTGCTTACATTATTATTAAATGATGTTAAAGGAAACTAACTTGGTGAGGGCAAAATGAGTGATGTGCATAGTACAAGTAGAGTTACCTTGTTGTAACTCATTTCTTGTCATAGTACAAGTAGAGTTACCTTGTTGTAACTCATTTCTTGTCATAGTACAAGTAGAGTTACCTTGTTGGAACTCATTTCTTGTCATAGTACAAGTAGAGTTACCTTGTTGGAACTAATTTCTTGTCATCTGCCATGCTGTTAGGCTTCTCCAAATGTTGCTCATAGTAAGTAATTTGTTCATAAATGAATCCTGCATATATCCGGCAACAGTACAAAGTTATAGTTAAGTGGCTACTAAACAAGTGAGATTTTGTTTAGTGGGCCATTTATGAAGTACAAGAAGTAGATTCCTTAAATTTTTTTTTGTGTGTGCATGTGCAGGAATTTATGTTATATGATGAAAAAAATTGTATTAAAAAAAAAAATAAATAAAACTACCTCAAATTGGATCATTTCAATAACCATTCTAGCTGTAAATCATACCCCAGTCCCATTTATATCTATGAAAGAAAACAACAAATTCTTATAAGTAAATTAGAGGACTATTGAGATTTGACATACTGAACAGTGATCATGTGTTGCCTTCTGCAGAAAAAATGTCAAGATTTTGCTGCAAGCCCAAAGGAAATATATTTGTTGGAGGAACAAAAGTGGACACATGTTTTATGGATTATAAAAAAAAAAAATAGGGTGTTAAGAGACATTTCCTAACTTGACAATCTTAATAAGGTCATGATTGTGAAATATTGTGAAACACAAGGGAGGATAGTGTAACAGAAAAATCTATACAGCTTGCAGCAAAAAGACATCAGAATATCACTATTTTTACCAACACTATTATGAATTTATGTGATCTCACATTTGAAACTTTAACTTGAAACTCATCACATTTAGCTAATATAGCTGTATTCATCAGTGTGCAGGCAAGCTAAGAAAGGGCAGACACAATTTCAACTCTATGTGGAAGACTCATGTTTTTATGAAATGCATCATTTCAATAATTATCACATTCAATGCCAACTATACTAGGAAATAAAAGAAAACATTCAAGTGAGGCCTCACAAAAGATGCTTATGTATTTCCTTTTGTCTTCATCTTGTACCATCTCCACATCAAAGATTGACTACCATGGCGTACATTAAGCTTTGTCTATTGTCTTTATGGTAGAAACTGTCACAGGTTCTCCTGACAATCTCTTAATGTTGTCTGTTCAATATAGTCTTTGCCTCATTTAACTTGTATTTTCTCTTCTAAAATGACTTTCAGTAGGTTATTTTTATCTCTTTTGTCCGAAGACTTCATTTGTCTTGTTCAAATTTTGTTTAATAGTATTTTTTACTTCATTGTTTATCTTCTTCTCTATATTTCATTTGTAATGTTCAAACATTCTTTTCAGCAACAGTAATTAATTTTCTTGATGGCTAATTACTAAAAGTGGCATTCTCCATTGATATAGGTTGCTCTAGCAGGTATTTTGTCAGAATGATGAAGATGATGCTACTCTTCTAGGCTTTGTAACACAAAAGAGAATATTGTTGTGCTTTAAGTGACTTGCAAATAATCTAAAAAAAAAGTAAAGTACCCCCGTCACACCAAGAGGCTTATAGGGAATATGGCGTTAGTGACCATAAATTTTACAGACCTTCGGCACATGATTTTTGGGGCAATGTGGTCGGTATTACGCCCGTGCCGTTTTAATTTCCCAGAAAAAAAATCAGGAACCCATAAAAGACTGGGTGAACCAGAAGCCGCCGGTTGGGATTGAACCCTACCCCTTGTCCTTTGTAGTCCAGTTCACAAAGCTCTGAGCTATCGCGGCTCCCTAAAAATTATGTGCCTGACACTAAATCTATCACCGGGAGCCATCTCCACATTAAAGGTAGGCCACCATGGAGTGCCATTTTACTCTGTCTCTTGCCGTGATAGAGAGAACACAGTCATAGGTGAACACCTGTTCATCTTTTGATGTTATCAGTCAACTTGGCCTGCCTCTACCTTGTCTATCTTGCTCTTTCCCTCCAAAGATGACTTTTAGTAAGATATTGGTGCCTCTTCACATGTCCTAAAAATTTTAGTTGTCTTGTTTGAATTGTGTCAAGTAGTTTTTTTTTTAAATTTTCAGCTGAATCAAAAATTTTTCCATAAACCCATATTTAAAAGGCTTTAATTTATCTAACACTGCACCATTAACCATCAATATTGTGTTTAGTAGCTTCATTGTTAAAAAGTAGCAGGCAAAAGCACAGAATGTAAGACAAACAAGGGGAAGGATGTAAAAACGTTTTCCAAAACTGATTTCATCCCCCCACATTCTATTAATGAACACTCAGGTTTGCACTAGCAATATATGGCATAATATAGACTTAAACAAAGTAAAATAATTTGCAGTTTTACTTCATAAACAGCACTGAATACTTCTGAAAGGGTGTCCTAGCAAAACAATTTATTATGCTTAAATGGATGCCGTGACAGTGCAAAGATCTTTTCGTTAGACCCCAGCTACAAAAATCTTTCTATACAAATTTTATAGAACTATTGTGGCCTCCTCATGGCTGTCATTCATCATCATCATCATCATTGAGTGCTGCCTCCACATCAAAGGTTGCCTACCAAGGAGCTCCATTCCACTTTGTCTCTTGCTTTTGATACTGCTCGTTGTCATACCTTGTCCATCTTTTGATGTTACTCATCCATGGCAATCTTCGTCTGCCTCTGCCACCTTGTATTTTCCCTTTGAAGAATACTTTTAGTAGGCTGCTGTCTTTTAACATGCCCCAAAAATTTCATTTGTCTTGTTTGAATTGCGTTTAGTAGTTCTCTTTTCATTTTTAGTTGGTTTAAGACTTCATTGTTTGTTTTCTTCTCTTTCCATCCAATTCTTCCTATTACTGTATCAATCCACATTTCAGAGGCTGCAATTTTCTGTTCTGTTTTCTTGTCTAATGTCCATGTTTCTGCAACATACAGAATGATGAAAAGATGTAACATTTTGCTATTCTTAGTATCAGTCCTGGTGTTGTTTGTTTTGATGTTAGTATATTTTTCATGGCATTAAAATTACTTCATTACAAAATAAACCCAAAAAAAATTAAAAGACAAAACAAATTTTGGGGTCAGATAATAATCAACAGATGCTATAAATGAAAGACTCTATATACAGCAAACTTTGACTCGATTTAATAAGAAGATCACTAGAGTAAGTCTGACGTATGATGAGGGCTACAAATAAAAGGGTGTATCATGTCATTACCAGGTCACATGATATAGGAGGGGGGGGGGGGGGGGGTGGGGTGGCACCTGGACTGTGATTCAAATAAATGAAAAAACTGACTTTCATTGAGCCATGAATATAAATAACAATTTTCATTTGCCAAATAGGCAATACATTAACTGCTGCATCTAATGTTGATGTCATCACAGAAAAAATGCAGTTACAGACTTTGGACCATCAGAAAAATGTTTTAAAATGGTAATTCTAGGAATGTAGTTTGAAACTGATAAAAATTCAGCCACAAAAGAACAAAGCAAAAAATACAATGCGGACTGCATTAGAGATGTGGTTAGTGCACTATTTCAGTGACCAGATGGTTGAGTTTGACTCACGTCATGAGACCCTGACTGATAAAGTGTAAGATCACTCAGTCTCTGATGAAAATGGCTACCAGAGACTATCTCTGAGAAAGTAGGTCAGCCTAGGCAGGTAATGACCACCATCATCCATAAATGTGCCAATAGTCACATGTGCATTAACAACTATATTTTCCATATGTCAATCACATGACAAGTACCCTTTACTTCTTAATGTTCTTATAAGATACTTTCATATTATGCCTTTACAGATCTAGGAACAATCATTACTTTAGGCAAAAGGCACTTTCAAGTCTATATGCATTTTTGGGTCAATCATTACTTTAGACAAAGAGCTTCATCTAAGTAGAGATGACTCAATGATTGTTATTTACTTCAATAATGTTTACAAGCTGGTCAAGGACACAATATACCATAAGCTGCACACTAGCCAAATGAAAATGTATGCACTTTATATTTGCAACCGTAAGGGGAACACAGAAAGAGAAAATTGTAATTGCTTATTCTATTGTATTAACTAGGTCTATATAATAATCTGCATTCACTTCTTGTAAAATTAATTACTTAAATGAGCTGTGTTCATTGATTAGCAACTCCTACACTGGCAGAATTTAAACTGAATCCAATGTTGAGAAATTTAAGCAAAAATACACAGATCCTGACCTTTCAGTTTATATATATATATATATATATATATATATATATATATATATATACAGGGTGTTTATAAAGTCTCACTACACTTGGTATCTAGGTCAATTTGAAAAAAAATGTTTATGACGTCATCACAATATGTGCTCCCACTGTCAATGAAATTTGTTGAATAAGTTTATTGCTACTGGAAATGTGGAAGATGCTCCACGATCTGGTAGGCCTGCTGTGAATGATGAAATATGTTTAGATATCCAAGACAGAATCCTTAAAAGTCCAGACAAGTCATTAAGAAAACTGTCGCAACAAGTGAACTTACCATTGAGCACATATTGTGATGACGTCATAAACATTTTTTTCAAATTGACCTAGATACCAAGTGTAGTGAGACTTTATAAACACCCTATATATATATAAAAAAAAAAAGATCCAACTAGTAGTTGAACTGTAGAAGCAGAGAAGTACTCATTTTAGAATGACACAAAACATGTTTAATAAAAGAGTTTCAGAAAAAAAAAAATTGAACTTTAAATTTTAGTAGGCGTCTCCACAAATCTTTTTACACTTGTGTAAGTTCTTGTGAAATTACTTGGCAAATTTGCATTGTTACGGTTATACAACAAACAAGCAATACTGTTAACAGTACATTTTGATTTGCAACAGATAAATTAATCTACATTTAAGAAATTTTCAACATGACAAAACAATGAAATAAAAATTATGACACAAAATCTACAAATCTAGCATTACACAAGTTGTGCATAGAATGCTAATTTCAGACATATTTATACAACTGCAACATGGGAAACAAACCCATATCCCATGGCATTGTTGAGAAACTTTCAGTTAATTTAGTTGCTGAGGGGCACCATATCTTAGCATATGATACCAAGAAACAGGGTCCTACAAAGCATACAGAAAAGTGTAGTTAAAGAGGGTTATATAAAAAAAAAAACTAGGAACTTGACATAATTAATAGGAACAAAACCCTTACAAAGTTACAAAATATGTTCACTGTCACAGAATTTGCAACGAAGAAAGCTACAGCTATGGGCCATTACACAGAACTATAAGACGCAACGCGAAGGGATGATTTATGTATTTCAATAAATGGAGATGTTTTTTTTAGTCTATCAGTATTTTACCTTCACACTGCAGCTAATTCTAATGAAGAACTAATGGAAACTTTCCTGTTTTACAATCACTGCATTCACAAGCACAAATGTTTATGTACCATTTCTTCCTACATTGACTCCAATAAAAGAAAATTGTTTACAAAGAATGTAAGCTACACTATTTTATTAACAGTTCCCCAAAAAACATGACAGAAAGCTTTGTGCTTAGGAGGATCATTTTAGTTGCAGCAGGTTTTCTTGATGCTAAAGAGTTCACACAAGCCTTTAATATGTCATCATACAATGCATGCTCAGAGTTACAAGGGACATAGCAGCCACCATCAGCTGTATTCTGTCCAGTTTTCCTGCTTAATATTAAAAACTGATCCTCACTCTTAGGTCATTATTAAAAGGTTAAGGTAATCTTACATCATAGTGACCCTTTGGGGATGGGGGGGGGGGGGGGGGTGTTTTTTGCCAAACTTTTTACCCAAGTGTTTAGGTCTCGGTCACTGCCTTCATATCACCTGCAAGTTAGGCACTCAATTTAAAGGTGATGACAGGTGTAAGTGGCTAGGCATATATTTGAATGGGGTTGATAGGTATATGTGTCTAGGCACCCATTATAATGGTTGTGACAGATTTTGTGCCTGTGGCTAGACACCCATTTTAATGTTGTTGACAGATGTTTGTGTCTGTCTAGGCACCCATTTTAATGGTGGTGGTGACAGATGTATGTGTCTGTGGCTAGACACCCATTTTAATGTTGTTGATAGATGTTTGTGTCTGTCTAGGCATCCATTTTAATGGTGATGACTCATTTTAATGACAGATGTAGGTGCCTGTGGCCAGACACCCATTTTAATGTTGCTGACAGGTGTTTGTGTCTTTGGCTAACAATGGTTTTGACAGGAGTTTCTCCTGTCGAGGCACACATTTTAATGGCAATGACAGGTGTATGTGTCTGGTCACCCATTTTAATGCAAGGTTCATGTGCTTGTGGCTGGGCACCTATTTTAATTTTGTTGACAGGTGTTTATGTATGTATCTAGGCACAAACTTTAATGATGTTGACAGATGTTTGTGTCTTGGCACCTATTTTAATAGTGTTGACAGGTGTTTGTGTCTGTCTAGGCACCCATTTTAATGGTGTTGACAGGTATATATATACCGGATAGCTAATGGTGTTGACAGGTATATGTATCTACCTGTTATCATTATGTCTGTAAGTAATCTTAAGTTGAGTGAAGAAGAAAAAAACCTCAATAAACTACTTAGTATGGGACATTCCAATTGAAATCATAATAATTTACGTTGCACACAACCTCTCAGCCACTCAGTATGTACACAAATAAATAACATTAAACGGATTGGAGAATAATGAGTCTGCAGACAGTTCAAAAAAGTATCTTATGAACTGCAAATGAAGAAATCCATAAATCTAGTAAAATCTGTAAATCAGGGAGTCAAACAAGTTTAGACAATATGTACAGCTCCTTTGCAAAATTTGCATGGAAGAAAGTTTCTGTCTATCAGTGGCACTTGTTCTACAAGGTGAGAGTGGCCTAGCTCAGTCAGGAGTGTCAAAATTTTATGAGCTGTCCGATCACCATCTGGAGGCTGCTTGAAGTGCTTTTGATGATCATAGTGGTGTTGATGGCGGTGCTGATGATGATGGTGGTGGTGGTGAGGATGAGGGTTTGGGCGATTTTCTCCATCTTCACTGTCTTCATGAGAATAAGTCTCGCTGCCACAGTTGCTCTGTTTATCATAGACATCATGTCTGAAAAGGTACAAACAAGCACACTAGTTAGTTAGTTCTAATTACACTTTACAGGACACAGCTGCAAACTACAAAAAGTCTGGTATGAGTCACTGATTGCTTTCAGCTCAGGTGCTGCAGGCATCATGGACCACCACAAAGGAGGAAAAGAGAAGTACAAAGTCATAGCTATTATCATTCTATAGCAAACCATAGTGGACTGTGCAATTAGAACCTTTACAATGTAAATAGTTCTCCCATGAACTAACATTTACCTGATATAAAACTTAAGATCACCTCAATATGTCCTCTGTGTTCATTCACAGAATTACCACAACTTAGCCATAATCATTGTTTAACAGGGTATCAAAGCTTCTGCCAATATATATGGCTTCAGTTGGTTCAGAAAGATAAGAATAAAATGCAATTGAAGCAGAAAAAGAGCATAGTCCACAAGATTATTTTTCAATCATTCAAGTTCCAAATCAGACATCATTAGGTTATAATTAAGCTCATGTGGTTAAACACTTGTTTGTGACCTATGAAATTTTTCTCTTTCCGGACTATTATCCGACACCTCGGTTCTATGAAATTGATCAGTTCTAACCACTCACAGATACATCGGTTATTTCGGGTGTAGCTGAATATTTGATTCATTTTCACTGATTTTTGTTTTTATTTCAACCAATATTTGATTTCCGGAAGTAGGAGAGTTCTCTCTCTTGATCTTTCTGTTTATACCGGCATGGTCGAAGTTTCGAACGTTGGAAAATTGTTAATTTATATTCATTGTTTATTTCTCAAATTTTTGTCACATAATGGCCACACCCACTGTTGATACTTCTTGCAGTCGACCAAAATGATATAGAGCAGAACAAGCTAAATCTATGTTCAAAATCTTGTTATTGAGTGATTCAGAAATAGAGTATTCATAGTATTTGGACAATAATTTTGTTGTTGTGAATATTGTGATAATGGGTCGGAATATTAGTAAAAGTTATGATGAAAAGGTAAGACGATCTGGCTTAGGTTTAGCTAGTGGATGCCTTCTATTACAGCACTATCAGTGTCTCAGAGGAATTGAGTGGTAGTTATTCTGATAACGAAACTGGTACTTTAGGGACATATCACACAAAATAAGTCCAGTTGTGTAAATAAAAATAATAAACTTGACTTGTAAATATTATTGTTCTGACGACACATAAATTTATAATATTTTTCATTCTGGGGTCATTTACAAAAATGTACATAATTTCGTTATTTGTGGACATAAATTAATCAAATAAACTGTATTTTGGAGGAATTTGGATTATGCTGTGTAATATTTCAAGACAAATGGATAGCAACACATATAAACATGGAAAAGGGTAAGTGAATTATAATATTTTAAATTAAAAATGATCTACCTTGAATATTTTATATTTTTAAAAATATTTTATTCCTTTAAATAATCACATATCATAAATATATTGCTATTTTCATTTTCTGTATCCATTTCCCTTTCCGATGATGTATAACACATGCCACATTTATCTAAATTATTGTGTGAAGTAGTCAAATGAAAAAGGTATATGGTAAAATTTTTGGAAACAGGAAAATTAACCTGGTCCAAATCTTTGGGTCAGACCGCACTCTCAAATCTCCGGACAACTGTTTGAACGAAACCTGTGAACAGTTAATCGGGGCCTGCGACTCGTATGTCGATGATTCCCACGTTAAGAAGAGTCTGCCGACTACAACAAACCCAAGCATATGGATACCTTAATGTGTTTCTGTGCTGGACATGGTTCATTTCTTGGTGATTTTCCGTGAAGCCATGGCTCATGTCTTGATGTGTTTCTATGCTAGCCATGGCTCATATCTTGGCTTGTGTGTGTGCTGGCCATGGCTCATATCTTGGTGTGTGTCATGTTAGTCATATCTCATATCTTGGTGTGTTCGTGTCAATCATGTCTCATATCTTTATGTGTGTCTATGTTTAGTCATATCTCATATCTTAGTGTGTGTCTGTGTTAGTCATGTGTCATATCTTTGTGTGTGCATGTCTGGGTTAGTGATATCTCATATCTTTGTGTGCATGTTTATGTTAGTCATATCTCATATCTTGTATGTGCATGTCTGTGTTAGTCACATCTCATAACCTTGAGTTATTGAGTTATTTGCGGTCATCATCATTGCACTCTGAACATGTCCATAGGTGCTCAGATCCCCTCCTCAGCAATTCCCTCAGTGTCCAGCGACTGACGACTCCAGTTCTATGTTGGTTGATAAGTCTTCTTACACGCCCACTAAGTTTCTCATTTCTGGCTGTGCCCATCTTAACTCCCATCTCTTTCATCCAAAGAAGTGACGTGGATGTGTGTTTGTCGAAGTCATGTGCTCTTCCCACATCTCAGAGGGCATTGATGATGTCCTTGTGTGTGCATGGCTATGTTAGTCACATCTCATATCTTTGTGTGTGCATGTCTATGTTAGTGATATCTCATATCTTTGTGTGCATGTCTATGTTAGGCATGTGTCATATCTTTGTGTGTGCATGTCTATGTCAGTCATATCTCATATCTTTATGTGCATGTTTATGTTAGTTATGTGTCATATATCTTGATGTGTGTCAGTGTTAGTCATGCCTCGTTTCGCTGTGTGCATGATTGTGTTAGTCACATCTCATATCTTAGTGTGTGCATGTCTGTGTTAGTCACCTCTAGTGACTCGGGCAGATGGTGCTCGTAAACCTGGCAGGGCCGACCATCTAAGGGCAGAATCCCCCTACAGAAAAGACAATCTGCTGCCTTGCAGGAAGATTGGGGACAATCAAAGGCTAGGGAAAGCAAACCTGAATAAAATGCTGGCTGAAATCGGATGCACTGGGCCACTGGCGCAGAACACAGTGCAACGTATTAACGGGTGTTCGGTCAGAGTGGATCTGGCAGACTCTAATTGTGATGTTCTGTCTGTGGGGGCAATCAACACACTTAACCTGACAGCTGACTTCATATGAGAGTCTGGAATCCTACTCTGATTGAGTCCTGATCGCAGAGAGAGAGAGAGAGAAATCTGAAAATTCCTGTTTCCTGTTCTGGTCCTGAAAGAGTTAATCTCAAGCATTTCTGATTGTGTGAATAGTCACCATGTAGAGCCACATGGTGCAGAAACAATGAAACAACTAAAAAAATAGGATGTTTCAACCATGAGGACAAGACAAGGCTAAATAAGCCAGTGTTCCAACTCTATAAAGGTCTTGTTCATTCCTGGTTGAAACTTGAGTTATAATATTGGTTGCTTTAATCTTGTCCTATCTACAAAACTCAAACATCCTGTTTTAATGTTATATTTTGTTTTGTGTCACCTTCTGTAAGTGTCCATTTATATTCATAAATAAATGTTAGTTAACAGGTGACATATAATACAGGCAGTGAATATGAATTCTCATGATAAGATACACTTTATTTTCTATCAATAGCAACAGCACAAATATATTGTAAGAGGTCCTACCTTGAGTGTGCCCCAGATGAGTCAAAAGAAGATGAGTGCACAGTATGCTCTGATTCAGTCTGTAACATTTGTTGTCCGCCAACTATAGGCTCTACCTCACTGTCTGTATCACTCTCAGAGCTGGTGTAGTCAGGCCAGTCTAGCAGATATACATGGAGACAGTAATTCTTTATAAATTCTCAAATAAACTTGTCAGCCACACCAGACTTTTCATAGATCAAATGAATACAGACTTGTATTATATTTTCCATCACAACCTTGCAGCCTGTAAACTTATTTTGAATTATTTTGTTATTAAATAAATATTCATCATCTGCATCCAATCATCTCCATATTTTCATTATCATCTGGGCAGTTAGCTTGTTTGAATGTTTCACATTGTCTAGCTGTGTTGTCTACTTCCATAGGTGCAGCTTTAAATGTCTTGGTCCTCAGTCTTTTAGGTTGCTCTTTACCCTTTTTCAGGAACTACACTCTCAATTATTGTTTTTCAAGGTCATTATGATATTTGATGTGACATGCGCTATGATGTGATATATGGGTGATAAAGATAGGTCGGACTGGAAACTTAATTCCTTTGAACTATTGGTATTGCAAACTTCCGGTGTAGCTCACCTGCGATCGATGATGTAATTTCTTATCGCTTATTGTCCGCCCCTCATATATTCAAGGATTACACTGTTGTTATACAGTTGACTTACGTGGGAGTCAGGAGTGGTCAATGTGTAAATTAGTCGCCTAATCGTCTGAACATTTGATTGTTAATATGTCTTGGTTTTGCCAGAGCAAGCATGATGCTCTTTCGGCTGACTCAGCAATAGCCTTCATTGGTCTTGTTCGCATTCCTCCCTTAATTTCTAGCCTCTTTAATAGGTCATATAGGGATGAAGTCATGAGTCCTGTGGCACTAACATCCACAGAGAACACTCTATTCTTAAAACCCTGCTATCTCAACTCAGTGGTGAGAACCCATATATTTAGCTAGTTTAAATATGTGCTGTTCCTCTATCCTGGATATGAATGGCACTGTGAGCTCTATTAGGATGATGTGGGTCATATCTGATGAGTAAAGTGCAATGTAAAGACACAGTTTAGATTTCTTGATTTACTCTGGGTACTTTCCTCAAACTGGGAGGTCAAGAGCCATCTCCCAGTCATTCACTGTATCCAGGATCATTGAATCATTCCAGTTCTTTTGCTTGGGAGGTGCAGTCCGTCCTGCGCTCATGAAATAGGTGTTTGTTGTAGCTGGTTGAAATTTAGTGTTCGTCTTCATTCACGCCATGTCCACAATGGCAGCCAGTCCATGCAGCACTTTTTTGTGTCACCAAGTTTGCCACTACCACCTGTGGCCTAGCACTGTCTTGCAAGAGGAAAGAACATGCTCCATCATCTGTCTTTCCCCACTTCACAAGGTTGCAGGCTGATGGTAGAATGTTGTACATAGATCTGATTATGTAGCTGACCTGCAGCGAGATCTGAGCTGAGATCTCATTTCATGTTAGCATCCTCCGCAAGGTCTCATCCCAGGTGGTCCATTGGCCTTGCTGCACCTGTTGTGCTGCCTTTTGCACATATTTGTTCTCAACATCTTTTATCTCCTGGACTACCATGTCCCTACATTGTCTGTTTGGTGTTTTTGACCATCATTGGATGTCTCTGTGACCAAATCCAAGGCTGTTGATCTCCATGTAGCCCATCACTTCCTTCAGTTGGAGACACATGCTTTGTTTACTACTGCGCATGCCTGCCACTTCTGACCAGTCTTCACTGTGGGTTCCACTGTCCAGACTGCCAGTCTGGCCTTTCTGACTTTGTATTCTTCTAGGGCTGACTTGAACGAGAGGAACAGCTTAGCTTTCTTGCAGTACAGCGCAACATCCGTCAGTCCTGGTGGCACTTCCAGTCATTTTTGCGTGTACTTGCAAATTCGATCTCATGCATAAATGCTTTAAGTGGTGGCATGTGTTACCCATCTCCAAGGTCTGGTCCTTTTGCAACTCCTGCTGCTTTCAGTATTATTTGCATCACCATCATGAAGAGTATGGACGAAATTGGACAGCCCATAGCACTGCCGACTTGCAATTCTATCCAGTCGTCATATATTCTCTTGTGGAGAAACACACTGTGATGCCAGTAAAATACCGTTTGAGCATGGCAGTTACACTCTGGGGTACATGGTACATTCAGAGAGCCCACTAAATCATTTGATGTGGCACTGATCCACATGCGTTGGCAAGATCCAACCATATTACGTGTAGATTTAGCTTCTCAATCTTTGCTGTCTGTATCACCTCTCATAAAACGATGCCCTAACATCATTAAGCGTTATACATTTTAAAAATATGACGATCATCATTTTCAGGAAGACATGAACTTCCGGTCAATATGGTGGATATTAGGATTAGGATTAGGCGGCAGGAACCATTGAAGGCTGTGTCTGAAAAGTGTTCCTTGTTGCAGTTTCCTCATATTCTAAGTCCAGCTTGTTGCAAAAGCTACTGAGTTAATTGCTCTGTGCACACTGTGAGCTGTGTGTTTCATCCGTTTTGATCGTGTTTTGATATTCCAATTGTTTACAATGAATGATATCGTATGACAGGGAACAGTTGGCTGTGTTCACTTTCTGTGCGGTTTCGCCTTATGTCTTTTGGCATGTGCTGAGACTGTTATGATGGGGACTACAGCTACCTTTGTTTGGGAGATGAGTTAGTATTTTGGATGATTCCACTGGCATGGGTGGTTGAGCAATTATGGATTTTAATTTGTTTGCAGTGATACTGGGGCCTTCCATAACTATAACCATAACCACCTCTCATATCATTGTGGTTTGCCCCAAGCATCTGGGGACACTACCCTTCTGTATGGCAGTGTCTACGTACCAGTTTTCCATGGGTACAAGGTGAGTCTCTTGGCCATTATAGAGAAAAATATTTTCCCTACCATATTCAGGAGGGAGATTGTCTGAACTGCATAATCTCAGTTGAGTTTCTATGTCTCTTTCAGATGTTTCTCCAGCTCTCCCTTGCTGGCTGTCAATGTTCCAGATCTTGCTGATTCAAAGAGCTCCTTTGCAAACTTGAATGGTTACTTGAAGAACGTTTCTTTTGCCCTCTTGGTTGCCTTCCTTTTTTATATAGCCTTTGTGCTCTACAGTGTGCCTTATGTTTGGATTTTAGGTGCGGCAAAACCTGATCGAAAGGTTCCTTCTCTACTTCTGTAGCTCGCTTAAATGGTTCCTCACCTCTTCTATTTGCTTTTGTCATCTGCTTTTCTGTTCATGCTCATCCTTACTTCCTTCGTGCCTAATTCATTGACACAATAGTAATAGATTACTTCGCTTATGTTTTCAAGCTTCTGAGACAAGTTCAACCATTTATGATGGTGGTCTAACACTTTTGCTACTGACTTGTCTAAGTTCTCCCAGATTACTGTGTCACATGAGGGAGGAAACTTGATCTTCTCTCTCTCTTCCCATCTATGGGGTGATCAAATTCATCATCGAACAGCTTCACACAAATTATAGTTAATCTGCTTTTCCCACTAAGCACTCTGGATAGATTTTTACACCTTTAGACTTCTCAGTCTCTTAATATATACACCATTGTCCCACCCCATTCTATTTCTCTTCTCTAATGGAATGAAGAACAAACAAGGTGATGTCCTCTTTGTTGAGAGTAAGGCCATAACTAAGTGCCAGAGCTGTCAGCAACGAGCTTATCCACTATTTGATTGCTGCGTACACCAACATGCCCTGGACAGTACACCCAGATTAACGTATTTATTGTAGGGCCAAGAGCTGCATCCACTCCTGCAGCAGACACTGCCTGTCAATCTTGTGTAGCATACTTTGCGAGTCAGTTACCATGACTGTGTGATCCACATTCTGTGTAACCAACCATGTTATCACCACAGTTGATGCTTCTATCTCCATTCTCATGGCTGGACACTGTAATGCTATAACTTGCCAGACTCCCTAGCCACTTTTCTGCCATGTTGGTATGCCACAAAACCCCAAACACTGTGTTGGAACCATCTATGTAGATGATTGGATCCTGAGACAAGGACACTTTTTCAATGAATTCCCTTACTACACCTTTGGTAGCTCCATAGACCCAATTGTGACACTGCCTGCTGAGCTGAATGATTACTTTGGTTAGTCTCTTTTTCTCTGCTGTTACTTCTATCCAATCCTTGCCAGCCCTAATGTCATTTAGATCACACACTCTCCATATCGACTCCTCTGCCTCAGCCATCCATGATTTTCCATGCCTGAAGTGCCTGCCCTTGGTCGCACCCAATATTGAATGCAAGGGATGATTTATGTTCTTTATCACATTCAAATAAGCCTGGACCTGAGAAGATCTATATCAAACTCTAAAGCTTGGTGAGTCAAGTAAGTACCTCATTGAATGGATAGTTGTATCTCTGGTGCATCCGAAAACTGCACATAGGCCTTCAATTCTGAACCCTTTCAAACCTTGCGATCAGTGGGCATACCCAAACCATAATCAAATAATGACAGCACCACAGCCTGCTTGAGCGAGAATAGTAACGATTGCTGGAGATTCGCATTAGCCATGATCTTGATTGCTCTGACGTGTGATATATCTCAGATCAGATGTTCAGGTACCGAAACATAGCGCCACATTTCTTTACATCAGCACCAATGCCATCCAGCGCACGAGCTGTGTGTCAAAACCTGTCTCACTAAGTAGGTGTACAAGTGTGGCATAGTCCACTCAATTGTGTGCATCCTCAAGATTGAGGGCAGCCAGTGCCGACTCCTCTTTCCTTTGAAAGGATTCTTAAATGTCATGTGCAAGGATGGAAACATTAGCAACAGTATCCCTATCTGGCCTGTAGCCACCTAGAGTATTTGGCAATAATCCATTGATCTCAAGATGCGCCGCTAGCTTTTTGGAGATGACTTGTTCAAGAACCTTATGTATGAGGTAGTAACAGACTTGCCAATTTTATTAATGTTGAGTGCAGCAGGGCAATGGATTAAAGTGACATTTTGAACACCCACAGGGACACTGGGCCTATTAAACAAGTAACTCTGAATTCTGAAACCATGCTTGAACATCAGGGAGCCGCGATAGTTCAGTGGTTAATAATCTGGACTACAAAGGACAAGGGGTAGGGTTTGATCCCAACTGACGGCTTCCAGGTTCACCCAGCCTTAAATGGGTACCGGATTTTTCTGGGAAAGGAAAGCAGCGCGGGCGTAATACTGACCACATTACATGTGCTGAAGGTTTGTAAAATTGATGGTCATTAGAGAACACAGAGAAGCTTGTTTCAGAGAAGCAATACTAATTCTGGCATTCATTTTTATTATTAGTTGATCCCATCTCACTTCAAAAAATCTAGAAATGATGGGGCAAACAAGTTGGTGAAGCAAGGTGGTAAATTACACCAGCCAGATACAAGTACAAATTATGAGGAATCAAAGAGTTTGTCAGGAACAAATTTATGAACAAATGGAATATCTCACTCTACTGCAGCAACAATTTTAGAGGTATGTTGCACTTTGAGGCAGTCAGAGTGAGCAGTCTTTTGAATTTTATTTGCCATTCATACATTCACAGTGATAAACAATTTTCCTATTACAATTTTTGCATTCTTTCTTTGATATTGACTGGTTTTCACCTTTGAAACTCAAAAAAAAACATCACTGCACACTACTCATCCTTAGAGCATGTCTGTAACTGCATTGCCATCTTTGTTGTTGCCTGCTGATGACTCATGTCACAGTTGGCATACCTGCACACATCACCTCTGTATGTTTAAAGACACAACACCTCAGCACCACAACAATCCCCAACATGATTAAACATTTTTATGATCATACTAAGGTTACTTTTATGACTCACTCTCGTATATAATAGTTTATTTTCCATTTGGTTCTTGGACAATAAAATATTGGACCAAACTGGTCTAAGTTGTTATCAAAGCATACTGGGTTGTCAGAATACACACAACAAATGGCAATTCATTGCTGCAATGCACACACCAAAGAGCATAAGATTTATAGGACCTTTACACAATGTGCAACTTCTCAGTGGACAGATGAAAGTATGCCACATGTAGGAATGCAAAGGTGAAGCCAGTGACATAATTTATAATTTATGAAAATTTCCAAGAAAAATGTCATTCCTGGGAGGTTTTAAAAAGGAATTCCCCTAAAATGGAATCTTTAAAGGTGAAAGAATATGACTATGTTTTATTATGGTCATATGGAGTGAAAGGCACGAGGAGAAAATAATAGTACAGGATACTATATATAGCACAAAAATACCAGTTTGAAATTTCAAGAGTGGCCACTTTGGAATTCACAGAGAAAAAAGGAACAAAGGAAGATTGAAAAGACATGGGTAAGATGTTTAGATATTGAGTAGAAAGACAGGAAAGACATGGCTATAACTAGAGAAGGTTATTCAAGACATGACACACATGGAGCTAAAAGGATTTTTGAAGTGATGGTAATGTAAAGTAATAAACTATTTCTGAATTTAAAAAGGCCACAGCTTTGAAATGAATAGTTAGAAAAATAAACTAACCTCATGCTGACAATAAGCTCCAGAAAAATCAACTTACAGATTAATAAATTTACTCACCATCAAAGTAACAAAAAATGCCAACTGACATAAAAGATACATAAAAAGGATTCTCACCATTCTCATATGAATTAGCTAGTCCATTGCCAACCTGCTGATGCTGGTGTTTCTGATGCTGTTGTTCAGGTGTTGGTGATTGTCTGCTCTCCACACTGTAACTGTGAAGCATATTTCTCTCGCCCAGAAGTTGCATAACCAGTGCCTGTAGCTCACCTAGTTTGTCCTGAGTGTTTACAACTAACATTGTTACTACAATGCAAACATCAATAACCCTACATGATCAAAATGGCAGTAATTAATTTAATGAACACAAAACTTATTGCCAGTCAATCACAAAAATTGGAAATAATAATTTAATATCCACATACAGTCCCAATTTGGATTTAGGAAAAACAGTGGGGCAAAAGAAGTCATTTTCAGCATAAGAACATGAATAGAAAAGTACACAGAAGTAAACAATGTATCCCTACTTCATAGACTACACCACCAAAGTTTTTAATAGAATACACCATAAACAACTGCTTAAAAGATATACATCTTGATGATACAGACATACGACTAATATGTAATTTATACTGGGAGAAAACAGCAATAATAAAATATAACAAAGAGAACTCTTACACCTATTGATATAAAAAGAGGAGTAAGACAGGGATGCATCCTATCACCAATCTTGTTCAATCATACACTGAGATGCCAGGTCTAAACATTAATGGAAAGTTAATCAATAACTTAATATATGCTGATGATACTGAATACAGAATACAAAATTGAAGCCTTTGAAATGTGGATTTATAGAAGAATTGTATAGAAAGAAAAGAAAACAATGAAGTCTTACAATTAAAAATGAAAAGAGAACTACTAAACACAATTCAAACAAGACAACTGAGATTTTTGGGGCATGTTAAAAGACATAGCAGCCTATTAAAAGTAATATTGGAAGGGAAAATACAAGGTAGATGAGGCAAAAGCAGACCGAGACTAACATGGATGAGTAACATCAAAAGATGGACAAGTCAGTCTACGACAATCGGCACCATCAAAGCAAGAGACAGATCAGAATGGCGCTCTGGGGTAGTCAATCTTTGATGCGGAGATGATGATGACACAGTCCCAACTTTTGTATATTTAATGGAACAGCAGAGCCATATTTAAGCCTAGGCAACTATCTAGTATGGCTAAGTTTTAAGGGGTAACGACTTTTCAGGTTAAAGATTTTTTTTTAAAAACCGATCATTTATCTAGCCGCCTCCTTTTTCATCTTTTCAGGTCCCCGAGGAGCATAGGTCACCAACAAACACCTTCCAAGTTGTCCTATTTCTTGCCATTCTTTTAACCCTAGATTATGATATTTATCTGTAACTCATCCAGTTACGATACCATAGTAAAAAGTACTACCACTTAAATGTGGCATTGGTGTTCTAAAAATAGTAATTTCTCTGAATTCTTGACAGAGTCCCCTATGTTCACACTAGGCAAAACATGGGGACTCTAAATTCCTGGCTCAGCTTGTTTTATTATCTGAGTTAGTATCTCTTGGATCGGACGTTTTACAATGTCTATTGGTACAGTCGCCTTAGTCCGCCAGTATGTTCGGTGACATCTTCTTTTTCTCTTTTCACTGATACCTAAAAGGTGTCGTGGTTTATATCATTTGTAGTTCTTGAGCTGCTTGAACTGTCTGAATTAGTGACTTTCCTTTGTTGTTACATGTCTCTGTCACTGCATCTATCCATCTTCTTCTGGGTCTTCCTCCACACATTCTCGAGAAGAATGCCCTTGATGGTGATTGATAAGGATTCATTCTGACCAGGTGGCCAAACCATTTAAGTTGTTGTTGTTCTATATATTCCTGGCAGGGTTTTGTTCCTACTATTTTTCTTATGGTTTCATTTGGTATTCTATCTCTTCTTGTATTGTTTGTTACTTTTCTCAAGCATCGCATCTCACATGTATTGATCTTTCTTAAATGTGATTTAGAAAAGGTCCATGTTTGACTTTCATAGCACAAAGTTGGTATAAAAATGTTATTTATCATTTGTTGTTTAGCTGGCATAGAAATGTTTGGATGTCTTTGCAATGGTGAAAGCTGGTATGTGACAGCATTTGCTTTTTGTATTCTCATGTCAATTTCTCTGTCTAGTTTTTCGGTAACTGCATGGCATTATTCGCCATATTTCCAGAGGGTTATTTGATGTTTGCAGATGACCAGAAAATTTCCCTGGTCAATGAACAATTTTTAAAAAAGAAGATGGAAAAACTGTCAATGTAAAAAAAAATTGCCAATTTTTTTCACATTAAACCATGTATACCACAATCTAAAAAAAAAATATATATATATATATAAAAACAGCTAGGTTTTTATGACAGTTTAGACTATGGTGTATGGGAAAAAAAATCCAACAACAAATGAAACAAATTCAACACTCAAGGGTCACCAGAATTAATAATTAGGAAGGTATAGGGTTTCCGGTTGTTTCCAAAATGGAGGAATTATTTTTCTCCGGCTTGGTATATAACCGTTGATCAGAGGTTTAACAAGAAGCTATCGTAAAAACGATGTTGTTAATGAAACGTAGACCTGATACAGAGAATAAAGGATTCAACAGATACAGTAATGCGTGAAGAACATGCTGGGTTTAGAAAAGGGAGAAGCTGTATTGATCAAATTTTCACTCTACGACTTATATTGGAGGAACACATTGAAAAGCAAAAACCTTTTGTACTTAACTTCATCGACTTCAAAAAAGCATTTGACAGTATTCATAGAGATTCTTTGTGGAAAATTCTGAAGCAATATGGCTTACCATCAAAAGTCATAAATATTATCAAAGACATGTATGATGGTTACACATGTGCAGTTCGAACAGAGGAAGGACTGAGCAAATGTTTCCCAATAGAAACTGGGGTTAAACAAGGATGTATTTTATCGCCCTTGTTATTTGGAATTGTTATGGACTTCATAATGAAGAAATGCTGCACTGGTAATAAAGGCATCGAATGGATACAAGGAGACCATTTGGAGGACCTCGACTTTGCTGATGACATAGTTCTCATCAGCAGTCAGATAAAAACTATGCAGGAAAACACAAATGAACTATCATCAATAGCCAGTAAAATTGGGCTTGAGATCAATCATGAAAAGACTAAAGTCATGAAAAGTTTAATTCCAACAGGTGACAAAATATACATGGAAAACAAACCAGTAGAAGAGATCGATCACTTTATCTAAATTGGAAGTTACATTGATCGAGAAGGGGATACAAACAAAGAAATTAGAATCAGAATAGCTAAAGCAGCAATGTCTTTCAGAAGCCTTGAAAAGTTGTGGAAATCAAAATTCATCAGCACAAACACAAAAAGGAGCCGCGATAGCTCAGTGGTTAGTGAACTGGACTACCACGGACAAGGGGTAGGGTTCGATCCCAACCGACGGCTTCCGGGTTCACCCAGCCTTAAATGGGTACCGGATTTTTTCTGGGAAAGTAAAGCAGCACGGGCGTAATACTGACCACATTACCCCAAAAATCATGTGCTGAAGGTCTGTAAAATATAGGGTCACTAACACCATATTTCCCTATACGCCACTTGGTGTGACGGGGGTAAAAAACAAAAAAAAAAAAAAAAAAAAAAAAAAAAACAAACACAAAACTTAGGCTATTCAAATCAAATGTACTATCAACCCTTACGTATGCGTGTGAAAGCTGGAAAACAACAAGAGATATAGAAACAAAGTTGAACGCATTCGAAAATAAATGTCTAAGGAAAATACTTGGTATAGCGTGGAACGAATTCAAAACAAACGAGGAAATTAGAGAAACCGCCAATCAACCACTAATATCTTCAGTAATAAAGAAAAGACGATGGTCATATGTTGGACATGTGATGAGAAGAGATAATAACCGAATAGCAAAGCAAGCCCTCATATGGGAAACAACAGGTAAAAGAAAAAGAGGAAGACCCAGGGAGACACTGAGAAGAACATTGATGAGAGAGGCAAGAGCAGCAGGAATCGGCTCCCTCAATGAGATAGAACTGCTTGCACAGAACAGAGACAGATGGCGAGATTTGATAAAATATCTTTAAAAGAAAACTGCTAGAACAAAAAATTCATATAGGAGAAGGTGTATCTTGGTCTACGCCCTTTGGGCCGGTTACGGCTCGAAAGGTCAATAGATAGAAGGTATAGGGAAGAGAAAAGTGTTTCCCAAGGCAAACTGTCAAATTCCAAAAAAATGTCATTTGAGGTGGTAATTTTTAATGACAGTATCGTAATCTAGGGTTAAATGCACTATCCAACAGAACTATCGTGCATCAATAGCATGGATGCTTAGCTGGAGTAAAAGCACTAGATCCATGCTGAGATTAATTATCTGTGGATTGAACCAGAGTAAAAAGAGGCTTGTTCTGCAAACTCTGCTAATCAGGGACACAAAAGAGGGAAAATTTGACAGACCAAAGAAAAGCAAGAAAATATAATTACATATAAATGGTATGTTACTGTCTAACATAAATACAGTAAACTCAAAAATGAATGAAAGTTTTGATTTACAAAGTCTTCATTGAAAAGAGCATAATTTATGTGATTATTTTTTTCCTGACTCTAGTTTTATTTAATTCTGCATGATTATATTATTATTAAGTAAGTATAGGCATTTTATATTTTTATCCAATATCCAAAAGAAAAACTAAACCTGCAATTGTTCTCTATCCCTTGCCAACTGTGCAATGTAATCATTTTTCTGTGTTTCTCTCTGTTGAAGTAAGGCTCTCTGGTGGTGGTATAAAGATATATACTCCCCTGGAATAGATAAGAAGGAATATATTAACAGCAATTACTATATATTAAAAGTAAATAAATGTTTGGTTTGTGTATGAAAGTGTATAGGTGTACTCGTTTGCGTGTGCACAAGTTATTTAAATAACAATTATATTATATTTTTGTATAACCTTTGGGAATATATCGGGTGTTTATAAAGTCTCACTACACTTGGTATCTAGGTCAATTTGAAAAAAAAATGTTTATGACGTCATCACAATATGTGCTCCCACTGTCAATGAAATTTGTTGAATAAGTTTATTGCTACTGGAAATGTGGAAGATGCTCCACGATCTGGTAGGCTGCTGTGAATGATGAAATATGTTTAGATATCCAAGACAGAATCCTTAAAAGTCCAGACAAGTCATTAAGAAAACTGTCGCAACAAGTGAACTTACCATGAGCACATATTGTGATGACGTCATAAACATTTTTTCAAATTGACCTAGATACCATGTATGAGACTTTATAAACACCCTATATATATATATATATATATATATATATATATATATATATATAAACATATAATTTTTAAAATTTCTTTTCAAATGAATTTTGTTATCCTTCCTTTCTAACATTTGATGTGTTGTTGAAAATGTGGCTGTATAACATAGAGAGGGGATAAGGTAAAGAAATGCAGATGAATGCATAAAAATGTGAAGCTGCAGTAAAGTTAAATGTGAGGGAGAATTGGAATAAAAAAATAGAAAAAAAATGGTATGGTAAAAGCTTTACGTGATTGATAGACGACACAAATTTGATTGACGTTCTGGTTCAATAAGCCTTCAACAGGAACAAACAAACACACATACACTGATATGTAAATAAATACAACTAATCCTACATAGCTAACTAGTTAAAATTGATGTATGAGGTCACATTATGTATTCATTCTATTGCATCACGTCTTTATGTTATATATATATATATATATATATACACTGTAGTGTATACTATTTTATGTATACACAGCTGCAGCATACTAATTTGTTATGTTCAGTTCCTATTTTTTGTACTTTGTATTATGTGTCTGAAAAGTATTCCTTGTTGCAGTTTTCTAATATTCCTAGTCCGGCTTGCTGCCAGAGCTACTGAGTTAAGTGCTCTGTGCACACATGAGCTGTGCATTTCATCTGTTTTGATATTCTGATTGCTTACAATGAATGGTGATATCGTTTGATGGGGAACAGATGGCTGTGTTCACTTTCTGTGTGGTTTTGCCTTATGTCTCTTGGCTTGTACTGAGACTGCTATGATGGGGACTACAGTTACCTTTCTTTGTTTGGAAGATGAGATATTAATTCGGATGATTCCACCGGCACGAACGGTTGAGCAATTATGGATTTTAATTCGTTGTGTTTTATATATATATATATATATATTCACAAAGGTTATACAAAAAATATAATATAATTGTTATTTAAATAAGGTATATACTTGTGCTAACTAGTTAGCCATGTAGGATTAGTTTTATTTACTTACATATCTGTGTGTGTTGTTTGTTCCCGCTGAAGGCCTATTGAGCCAAAACATCATTAAAATTTGGGTCATCTATTAATCATGTAAAACTTTTACCGTACCATATTTTCTATTTTTTTCCCCCAATTCTCCCTTGTGTTACATAGAGAGCAATTTGACTATAATTTGTCAATTTTATATGATTTTTTAAAATGCGTATTACTAACATAAACATTTTTTCCCCCATTTTATTTTAATTAATTAATGTAAAAATGAATGTTGTATATGACTGTATTAATGATTTTCAAAATCTTCATACCTTATTTTTATTCTTCTTGTAACTATTTATGTTGGGAGTTCTTAGGTCAGTTTTTATTTTTAGTGACAAAGAAATTAGGTCACATTATTAAGCAAACACATTCCAATTCCAAAAACATTAACACTAAACAAAAGCTCATCCAATCCCATTTTCAGCAATAAATAATAAGCCTAGGTTCAAACCAAAGATTGACTTCTGTGGTTGTCCACAAAAACGAACCTGAAATATCCCAAAATACTTTTTAAAAAACCAAGTACTTCTAAGAGTTAATAGTCAATTTTACATGCATTTTTAAAAATGTGTAAGTAAAAGTAAAGAGCCCTGTCAAGCCATGTGGTGTAAAGGGAATATGGTGTTAGTTACCATAATTTTTATAGACTTTCTACATGATTTTTGGGGTAATGTGGTCAGTATTACACCTGTGCCGCTTAACTTTCCCAGAAAAAAATCCGGTACCCATTTAAGTCTGGGTGAACCAGGAAGCAGTAGATCAGGATTGAACCCGACCTCTTGCCCTTTGTAGTCCAGTTCACTAACCACTGAGCTATCACAGATATAAAAAAATGTGTATTATTAATTAACTTATTTTTTTTTCTAAAAAAAAGTATTCTCATTAATTTATGTAAAAATGGATGTTGTAAATGACTGTATTAAACATATTCAAAATCTTCATACTCCCCCCCCTCTTAGTAACTATTTATGTTGTGTGTTTAGGTCAGTGTTTATTTTAGAAACAAAGAAATTAGGTCACATTAATTAGGTAAACACACTGTAATTACAAAAGCATTATCGCTAAACTCATCCAATCCCCTATTCAGCAATATATATATTATATATATATATATAATAAGACTAGGTTCAAACCAAAGATTGACTTCTGTGGTTGTCCACAAACAGGAACCTGAAATATCTAAAAATACTTTAAAAAAACCAAGGGCTTTTAACAGCTAAGAATGAAAATATTGGAAATGAATATATAGATAAGCTGGGAGACAAGAAATTCATTTAAATGCTAGCCTTCCTGATTGACTAAACATTTCATCTTAATGCTTTAAATCTGAAAATGCAAGGCTGAAAACAGAATCTCTCTCAGCTTTTGAACATATATTGAGGGATTTTGTAGGAAATTTAGTCATAGAAAATGCATTAAAAGTAAACTATACAGTAAACTTCCCATCTTGCCAGCAGTTGATGAAGACAGATATGACAAATTGTAATGAGTTTCATTAAATAATATGAGACATGAATGAGGAATTCCAGACAAGATCCAAATATTTTAATGTCAGAAACTAAAACTTTCATTGTATAGCAACCCATGAAAACTGAAGTGAGTCAACACCCCTTCAGACCTTCAAATGGAGATTTGTGATCTTCAGGCAGATCACATTTTTCATGCCAAAACGTGTGACATTGCTGAAGACTTTTGGTAAATCTTATCAAAAGACAGTTTTCTTAAATTGTATTTTCAGTTTAAATATCTTATTTAGTAGAATATATAAATGTGAAAATACTTTTCAGCTTAAAAGCTATTAAATTCAAAACTAGAATCGTATTGAATGCACTTCGCTGGAAATCTGTCTTTCCTAGATATATTTTAAAGTGAACAACGAGAAGCTTGTTTCAGAAAAACAGTACCAGTCTTCAAATTAAATTACCTAGTATCACAATGAGTAATTTCTTAGATGTTTTTATTTTCTATGAATAAATTACTTGTCTGCTTGTTAACTTTTGTTACTACTGTGTGTGTATATGTGATGATTCTCGCTACCCTGCAGTATGTTCTGTCTAGCCCTCAGGCAACAAGGTTGGACCACACTGTTATAATAAATTACTTGTCTGCTTGTTAACTTTTGTTACTACTGTGTGTGTATATGTGATGATTCTCGCTACCCTGCAGTATGTTCTGTCTAGCCCTCAGGCAACAAGGTTGGACCACACCGTTATAATAAATTACTTGTCTGCTTGTTAACTTTTGTTACTACTGTGTGTGTGTATATGTGATGATTCTCGCTACCCTGCAGTATGTTCTGTCTAGCCCTCAGGCAACAAGGTTGGACCACACTGTTATACACAATGCTTGGCATTGGGCCCTGTTTCTCTATTTATCTCAATTTCTTTTAGATTTGATTCTTTTTTTTTTTTTCAAAGGAAAGAGACCTTCACCATGACATAATGATAGATATTATATTTAACTATTCATGTTTAGTGAATGTTCTCCATGTTCTAGACTTGCAGATCAGTTTCATTAGCATGTCACTTACTGCTGCATTCTGGCTCATTTGCTTGGTCTTTCTACTCTTCTTGTATAATAGTTGTGATTGCATTGCTGCCCATTTGACGTAAGCTTTGTAATTTACATTTTTAAAGCCATAATTATTAGCTAATAAGTTTTATTTGTCATTTTCATTACTCATGATCTATCTATCTATCTTTCGTTCGCTCGAAGTATTGTCTACATCAGCAATGTCGTTTCCTGTATGAATTTTACTGTCTTTTGTAATTCTTGCAGTGGCCCATATAGTTTTGTCTGTAGTGTTGTATCTATGGGCCAATGGATTTTCCTCAGTCTACTATATTCAGTGCAGTCTTGAATATGTGTTCAGCAGTCTGGGTGCCTGTCCACATGTACAAGTACTTGATCTTGAATTTTTGTATACATGTGACTATGGAGTCGATTGTCCTGTTCTTAGACGTATAATGATAACTTGTTCATATCTATTCATATTATGAAAGGCATCCTGATATGGGGCTTGTGGTCCTCTGATTGATTTGATTATCTGTTTCTTATGATGGTATGTAACTGGTGTATCTAGTTGTGTGCCTGTTGAACCTTCCTTTGCCAACTGATCTGCTTTCTCATTTCCTGGTATTCCACAGTGAGATGGGATCCACTGCAGGGCAACCCTGTGGTGCTTGCAGAGTTCAGTCATAAGGTCTGCAGATGTGGTAATTTTCTGGATTGTAGTGCCTGGAGTACTGATCTTGCATCTGTCAAAAACACTACAGGCTGTGGGCTAAGATTACTGTTCAGCAGCTTTTCTATTGCCAACTTTATTGCTTGTATTTCTGCATCATAATTGTGACAATATTTCCCTGTTGCTATTTTATTCATATCCCTAGTGTTATTTGGGTACTCTATATATGCACCTGCTCCCCCATTCTTTACTGCATTCTGTGCTGATCCATCTGTGTACACACGGATCCATAGGTCTTGTGGGTATTCTTCATCCAGGAAACTGAGAGTTATTGTTTTTCGCTGTAGACTATTTTGTTCCTCTTTGTCAACTATTCCTTTCACTTCTGTCCGTATTTGAACTGATAATCCTGATTCATCTGTGCAGGGAGTCTGTTCTGGTATGGGCAGAAGGGTTTAACAACTCTTGGCATGTCTGGGTGTTGTCTACTAATACGCTTGCTTGGTGGATAAAGCTGCTTCTCTTAAGTCGTCCCAATGCAAGATTTTGGGATCTGTCCTTCATTGGATGTCTCGGCATGCATACAAATTTTTCTGCCTGTATCAGCACCTTTGTGTCTCTCCGTTCTCTCAGTGCTGGTATCTCCCACAATTTCTCATCTCCAATATTGGTGTTGATTTCATTGCTCCTGTGATGACCCTAAGTGCCTGGTTTTGTACTTTATCCAGTTCTTGCAATGTGGTGTTTGATGCTGAGCACCATGCGGATGATCCATATTCTAAATGTGGGCGTATACTCTGTTGGTAAACTTTACTGAGTATTTTCCCACTCGCACCCCATGTGGTTCCACACAACTTTCTTAGAATAGCCATTTCCTCCTTGCTTTTTGGGTTGCCTTATTTATCTGCTGTTTCAAGATAGTTTGTTATCAAATGTAACTCCGAGATATGTAGCTTGTATGTCTTCTTTCACAGGCTCATTGTTTATGTAGATGGCTCCTGCTTTTTTTTGTTTTGGGGAGAGTGTGAAAAGTGTAGTACTGCATTTGTCTGTATTGATGCTGATACACCATCTATTTGTCCATGAATTCAGTGCATTCATAGCTCTTTGTAGCAATTTGGAGGCCACTGTTGCATACTCCTCTGTGCACCACATTACCAAGTCATCTGCATACATTGCCACTTTGATGCCATGTGGTAGTTCAGTAACTAGGTCATTGATGTAGATCAGAAAAAGTGTTGGAGATAGTACCCCTCCTTGTGGAACGCCCTGGCGCAATAAGACCTTCTTACTCTTAAGACCATCCAGTTGCACTCTGGCTCTCCTGTTATGCAGGTATGCTTTGACCCATTTGTACATCCTGCCATTTACTCCATAATTTCTCAGTTTCTTCAAAAGCCCTTCCTTCCATACCTTATCAAATGCTTTCTTTAGGTCTATCCATGCTGCTAGTACCAGTTTCTTTTCTTGAAACGCATCTTCAATTTCCTGGGAAAGATAGGTTGCTTGATCTTCGGTAGAGTAACACTGTCTAAAGCCTGCTTGTTGTGGACAAGGAGATTTTCACTTTCCAGGTACCACTGCAGTCTGAGATTGATTATACTTCCATTGTTTTACACAAACAGCTTGTAAGGCTGATTGGTCTATAGCTGGATGTCATTGAACCATCATTCCTGGCTTTAGTAATGGTATCATAATTGCTTCTCTCCATGCCTGTGATCCAGCAAATGTTGTAGATCTGCAGTAGTTTTGCTTTAGCTGCAGTTCCCCAGTTCTTAATCATTTCATTGGACACTCCATCACTGCCTGGTGATTTTTCATTTTTATTTGGATATTGCCAGCTCTAGCTCTCTTTGTGTAATGGGTGTTTCCATTACTTCATGTGTGGTCTCTTCTTGTCTTGCATTTGTTTGTTTTAAACGGGTCTCTTGTCATTTTTCTAGCTAATTTCAATATTATTGTCATTTGCAAAGGAGTCTGCAAAGTAATTTGCTGCATGTTTACCTGTTAGAATGTTTCCATCCTTCTTCAGTGTAATTTTGGTGTTCCTTTCTGTACCCTCTCATTCAGCTGTTTTACAAGCTTCCACACTTTTCTTGTGTCTCGTTCAAGATTCAAGGACTCTGTTTTCTCTTTCAGCTTCTCCGTCTGGCTTTTAGTTTAGGCCCGTTGAAATTTGCTTTAGCATGCTGGTAGTTGTTGTGGTGTTCTTCTATCTATCTATCTATCTATTGACCTTTCGAGCCGTAACCGGCCCATAGGGCGTAGACAAGATACACCTTCTCCTATATGAATTTTTGTTCTAGCAGTTTTCTTTTAAAGATATTTTATTAAATCTCGCCATCTGTCTCTGTTCTGTGCAACACAGTTCTATCTCATTGAGGGAGCCGATTCCTGCTGCTCTTGCCTCTCTCATCAATGTTCTTCTCAGTGTCTCCCTGGGTCTTCCTCTTTTTCTTTTACCTGTTGTTTCCCATTGAGGGCTTGCTTTGCTATTCGATTATTATCTCTTCTCATCACATGTCCAACGTATGACCATCGTCTTTTTCTTTATTACTGAAGATATTAGTGGTTGATTGGCGATTTCTCTAATTTCCCCTCGTTTGTTTTAAATTCGTTCCATTCTATACCAGTATTTTCTTAGACATTATTTTCGAATGCGTTCAACTTTGTTTCTATATCTCTTGTTGTTTCCAGCTTTCACACGCATACGTAAGGGTTGATAGTACATTTGATTTGAATAGCCTAAGTTTTGTGTTTGTGCTAATGAGTTTTGATTTCCACAACTTTTCAAGGCTTCTGAAAGACATTGCTGCTTTAGCCAGTCTGATTCTAATTTCTTTGCTCGTATCCCCTTCTCGATCAATGTGACTTCCAAGATAGATAAAGTGATCGATCTCTTCTACTGGTTTGTTTTCCATGTATTTTTGTCACTTGTTGGAATTAAACTTTTCATGACTTTAGTCTTTTCATGATTGACCTCAAGCCCAATTTTGCTGGCTATTGATGATAGTTCATTTGTGTTTTCTGCATCGTTTTTATCTGACTGCTGATGAGAACTATGTCATCAGCAAAGTCGAGGTCCTCCAAATGGTCTCCTTGTATCCATTCGATGCCTTTATTACCAGTGCAGCATTTCTTCATTATGAAGTCCATAACAATTCCAAATAACAAGGGCGATAAAATACATCCTTGTTTAACCCCAGTTTCTATTGGGAAACATTCGCTCAGTCCTTCCTCTGTTCGAATGCACATGTGTAACCATCATACATGTCTTCTTGTGTTCTTGGTGTTCTTGGCAGGGTTATTTCTGCTTGCTTTCGAGATGTTCCCCTGTCATTGTGTAGTTGCTCTAGTTCACTACTCCAGTATGGTTTGTAGTGTTTCCGTGCCCCTCTAGGTATTGTTTCACTGGCAGCTTGTATTATTAGTCTACTGAATTCATCAACTATTTTGTTGATGTCTCTATCTGTATTTATATCTTTAGTCAGTACACTGGTGTAGTGTTGATACATTTTCCAGTCTGCCTTTTTGTAATTCCATCTGGAGAGAGTGCTGCTCTCCTGATGGCCTTATTTTGTACCACTAAAAAGACTGGTCGGTGGTCGCTGCCTCCAAGTTGTTTCCCAACAATTCGTGTGATATTCCAATCCAGGTCTGGTGAATGGAAAGCAAGGTCTGGTGTAGATGTGGTATGCCATGATCTGGAGTAGAATGTTGGTGAATCTGTTGCCTGGTTTAATAGTATAAGCCCATTGTCATCCTGCCAATTTTCAAGCTCTTCACCTCTCTTGTCCATATGTTCATAGCCCCAGCTCTGTGAATGGCTGTTAAAGTCTCCACATACAATTATTCTTTCTTGTAATGTAATTGTGTCTAGTGCTAGTGGGCGGTCACTCGACAGTAGTAGTTAAGTAGATGGAAGTCTGTATTTCCTGTCCTGAGGTGCAGTATTTGATATTCCTCCCCATCCATATACACTTCAATCTGACATGCATTAATGTTGTTCCTTACAAGAGTCAGTATTCCGCCCTTTTGTCTATTTTTTCTGTCAGATCGGTAGCACTGGTATCCCCTAATCTTCAAGGCTATGTCGTTGTTTAGATGGGTTTCCTGCAAACAGCATATGCTTATTTGTTCTTCATGCAGGATATTTTCTAATTCTATCTTTTACTGTACCCATCTCTTTTGCTATTGATGCCTTCAGCATTCCAGTACATTATTTTTAGTGGTCTTATTTTGGATTGGCCAGTAGCTCTATTCTCTCGCCCCCTGACTCCACAGAGCGGTTGAGAAGGACATCCAGTATTAGAGGTTGGGCCCTTTCGAGGCTGAAGGCCCGGCGCTGCTCCTGCCTGAGTGTCCATCACAGGGCGAGTGCCATATCGATTTGCGGTTATAGACATTCTTCCATTTGCGTTGAGTGCGTGGCATCCTGATTTTTGTGCGCCTTTTGGCTGGTTGCCTCCGACTTCAGCACTTGAACTTGCTAGAGCAGACTGTGGTCTTGCTTGGTTGTAGGAAGGCCTGGCCAGTCTTGGTTTTCAGTCCCTGGTGACTGTTAAGCCCCATCCCCACGACAAGGAGCTGGCCTTGATGAGGATTACTCATGATATTAAAATGATCAACTGCTATCAAATCTAAAAAGCTAAAACAGCTAAAAACACAGCTGACAGCTAAAAAGAGCAATGAGGAATTCTCAAAGAAGCCAACACAAAAAAGGAGCTCCTAAAAAACATCAGAAAGAAACAATCAACATTTTTTGGGCACATCATGAGAAGAGGAAAGTTGGAATACGTGGTTACAACTGGCAAAATAAAGGTAAAGAGAGATCGTGGATGACAAAGAGAGGAAAATACTAGATAGCTTGGTGTCATGGCATGGAAAACAGTCAACAACAGAACTGATATAATGTACTGTAGATAGAAGATTGTGGGAAAAGACATGATCGCCTACGCCAACCTGTATGGCACATGATGATGATAATGCTATCAAATCTAATATTAAGTTGTACATTGATTGACTAACAAGACAAGTCTGTAGTGTCTGTCTCCCTCTGTAATTGTAAACTCCACAACTACAACTAGACAAACCTATGGTGTCTGTCTCTCCCTGCAGCTGCAAGACCAAATGTTCAAGCTGGTCAGCTTTGTCTGAGAGGTCGGCCTTGTCCTTCATGACATGCATTACTTCCTGCTGTATCATCTCCATGGCATTCATCACTCAGTGTACTCAGTTCTGCTGATTCTGTCAGTCTCCTGGTTCTCTGAAGCTGTCATCAAACAAAATAAAATAAGGTCTGTAAAGGTCAAACTACAAAAGAGATGAGAATCAGAATAACAAAGGGAGCTTTATGTTTACGCATAAATAAGCAAATCAATAAGGTTTC